>JACBWV010000001.1:406747-419247 GCA_013435795.1 Chlamydomonas sp. ICE-L | reverse complement strand
CATCAAGATGCTGCGGCTTTCTCTGCCTGGTACCCCCCCGCAAAGAAGCAGTGAGCACGCCGGCAAAGCCCGTACAGCGAGAAGTGAAAGAAAGTGGATTTCATGACTTCAGAAGGGAGAAGTGTCCTAGGCCAACGACCAACTTTGGTCTTTGTGGAGGCTGTGTGGGACGCCGCACTTAAGGAGACTCAGTGTAGTTCACCTAAGTCCTTTCAAATTTTCTTATCAGCTTCTAGGCAGCTTCCTTAGACAGCCTCTAGGGTGTACCGAACTGTTGCTGCAGTTATGTACAGCTCATTGTGTCTCGGGTACAGATCAGAATGTATATCGCTGGGCAGGGTACATATTACAGCTGATTGTGTGCAGCGAATCCAGAATCAGATTATTGCTGCATATTTAACGCTCATTGTGTCCGTCTATGTACTGGATCACGACGTATTGTGAGAGCCTTGTTTCACGCTGATTGTGTCAGCTGTACTGAATCAGAATGCATGGGGTGACATATGGAATATGTTCAGCTCAAGGTGACAACTAGCTTGCGTCAGGTTGTTGATAGCCAGCCGGAGAGGAGCTTGCGCCAGAATCTGCTCATAGCTTGTAAGCAAAGTAGACATAACACATGAGAACTATGGGGCACACTTAGGGGTTGTGCAAAGGTGATAGAGATGCCTATTCGTGGGTGGGTATAGTAAGGGGAGCCCGTCTTTTCGCCGTTGAAACGGTACTGCTACTAAACCAGGAAAAGCTACCGATGGGCAGTTTGAAGCGGGGTTAGTTGTGCAAGGTTACTGGACTCAAACCGATGTTTTCTTGAACACTAATATAGCCAACAAAGAAAACTACCTGGAGGGGCGTTGTGGTAGGGGACCCGCCCGCGCCGCAGCATGGGAAAGGTCACCAACCATCAGAACATATAGAGTGATCCCTTAAAATATCATTACATTAGCCCAAATCTACATTCCCAATATGACGGTCAGTCCAAAATCTGCGATTTGTGATGTGAAACGTACATAAATAGGTGTTCTAGGAGCAATTCCTAACTGGGTGGCTACATCCTTTAGGTCATTATGAATATTCAATAAAGTTAACTCAACTCTGCACACTAACCGAACTCCGGCCCATCTTAAGTTACGACTTGTTTGGCGGTCAGTTCTCTATTGTGTTTATAACGGCCTTGCCACAAAGTTCGAGGCTGATGCAGTCTGTTTAGCCTATTGGGCTACGCCTGTACCGACTAGACTGTAAAAACACACAGTAGATATGAAGCACACGCTCAATGCAAGCCCTGCGGCTCATTAGGATTGGTTTGTTACATGGGTGACATGATGGTTACGTTATTGTTACATAGGATTTTTACATGGGTTTTCAGCCAAGTCTGGGTTGCTCACCGTCTTCCATTTTTCCAAGGGCCACGGGCGTACCCACCGACAACCAAGGGAACATACTAAATACGATTAGAGCAGGGGAATTGAAGTCTCGTCGAACTGTAGGTCGCCTTAAGGTATATAATGTGTATATGATAGTATGCCTCATTCAGCACATTATATATATGTAGGGAACACGCACTGCAACCGCTGGTGCAATGTATCCAGCTTTTATGTTAAGAGGGATATTGAATTGAAAGTGGGTTACATACAACCTCGACGATTATTAAGTCACTCCTCGACCAGTGGAATTTAAGACCCCCACAGCGTAACCTGAGCTGCCCTGTGTCACCGGTAGAGCCAATGACAGGGTCCTGTGCTAAGCCCCCGTTATGACCCGGCTTTGCTCCTCCATCAAAACACGACATTGTTTTGTTTTGTAATAGTCCACTATGTACACAAATGCCTAGTATTACGTTTGATTCCGAGTTGTGTGCAAGCACAGTGACGAGGGAAGTCGTAAGTAAGACTGCTTTACAGTTAGATAAAGCATGCACTCTAGTGCGCGAGAGGAAGTAACTGATGATTGGCGGCGGTACCGAACAGGTACCAGTCCCACAGAGTCCAGTGCCATTAGCAGGGCAGCGCACTTGCAGTACGTTGCCTACAGGGGCTTCTGAATCCTGTCCCTCCTAATCAGCAATCGAGGTAGAACCGGGAACCCGGGTGCAATAACATTACGCACTTGCTGGCGACGACGACGGACCCCTTCGCGACGTCTATGTGGAGGAGCAGCTTCCTGATCAATGTTCCTGGCGTTTTATTTTGCACTGTATGTCATGTTCAGTCCCAGAGGAGGCCAAATAGCTAATGGACTTGGTCCAACAACATGAACATACTTGCGAACTGGGGGTGAAACAGGACAACAACTAAACGAACCGAACCGTCTTTTGGGGGGGGGGGGGGGGGGTTGGGGGTGTTGGGTAGTGTTGTTAAGGGGGGTGGGTGGGGGTGGGCGGGCGGGGGGGGGGGGGGGGCGTGTGTTGTGTGGTTTGGGTGGAGCAGAAAGCGGGGTGGGGGGGGGGGGGGGGGGGGGGGGGGTGCGGGGGGGGGGGTGGGGTGGGCGGGGGGGGGGGGGGGGTGGGGTGGGGAGGGGGGGTGGGGGGTGGCGTGTAATGGGGGGGTGATTGTGTTACTTTTGTTCTGGTTTGTCTCGGGAGGTTTTTTGTGTGTTTTAGGTTTTTTTTTTTGGTGTTTTTGTTTTTTGTGTTTCTTTTGTGGTTTTATGGAGGTGTGTTTGGTGTTGCGTGGTTGGTGTTGTCTTGGGTCTTTGTGGTTTTGTGTGTTGGGGGGGCCTGTGCAAGCTCGTACGTTTCGTCGGCTTCGCCCCTGCGTCCACATCACAGCCCCTTCAGAGTTGCGAGCTATCCTAGACGCCGGACAGTCTTCAGTACCAGACAGCTGCTACTGTATTGCACTAATGGGCATGCTGCCCCTTCGCTACACAACGTAGTCCGTATCGGTGACAAAGGCCCGGAGGGCCTTAGACCGTGATGGCATTGTCCACGGGTCGTGGTATCACATATAATTCGTACTATACATTCCCCCCAAACCTGCTCCACACAACTCAGTCAGTTCAATGGCGAAAGTTTTTTTTGATAACGCGGTGTCTACCAGCCTTCATGCAGCTGAGCATGGCCTTATGTGCCGATAGAGCCTGAGGGGTGGTTGGGTGATTTGGGTTGGGTGGGTGTGTGACCTATCAGCGGCTCACGGTCTTCCGGTATAGCCTGATGGGGTGGGTGGGTGGGGTGTGTGTGTGTGGGCGGGGGGGGTGTGTGTTGTGTGGGGTGGTGTGGGGGGTAGGTGTGTGGGGAGGGAGTGAGTTTGGTTGTGGTGTGTGTGTCGACCATATCTGGCTGAGCATGGCCTTTCGATAAGCCTGATGTGTGTGGGGCGTGGATTTGGGTGTGTGGTTTGTGGACCATATCAGCTGCTCATGGTCTTTTTCCGTTAGAGCCTGATTGTGGGGTGGGTGGTGTGTGTGGGTGGGGGGTGGTGGTGGTGGGGTGGATTTGGGTGGTTTGTGTGGTTGGACCATACAGGCTGCTCTTGTCTTTTCCGGTAGAGCCTGAGGGGGTGGTTGGGTGAGTTTGGGTGGGGTTGTGTGGGCTTGATCATATCGGGGGGGAGGGGGTGCTGGCTCATGTTCTGCCGGTAGAGGCTGGAGGGTGGGTGGGGGGGGGTGGGGGGGGGGTGAGTTTTGGGGTGGGTGTGTGTGTGACCATATCATAAGTCAGGCCGCGCATGGTCTTTGCTTAGTATTCCGGTAGAGGCAATATGGCATCGACCGGTGCTCCAGAATACATTTCCGTCCTTCCCCTGTGATGGCCCACGTGACAGGGTTTGGATCCCAACCGGTCATAGATAGACATGCCCCTCCTCTACACCGTCAGTTAAAGACTTGTCAATATCAAGTGTAAACGCTTCTATCTAAACGAATTCTCGTGAGTACGGAGTGTTGGCTGCCGTGCTTTTTGTTTGTTTTCAAATTTTTGGGGGTGAACAAAACATTACAAAACACTTCAGAAAAGCAGAAAGCAAAAAGCAAAAAAAAACATTAACACGAATCCTTCATCTCGAAGCTACTCGAATTCCTGGTGCCTAACGACAGCTACGACCAACAGTGCATTCACAAAACAAAACAAAGCCCCGGGTATCCATTTTAAAGTTTGTTTGTGACCAGTAACGCTGTCCCAACCCCAACGAACGATTTCAGTCAAAGTAGTTTACACAGTATAAGACTATAAGGGAACATAGCTAATACGCGCAACAGGCGTGATCATATAGAAGTGGGATGCGTACTGCAAGGTACTGCAATCACGTGCAGGCCACAGCTAGTCTATAGCCTGGCGGCAAGCAACACGGGACCTGGAGGGAACAGGTGCCGGTGCGCATTATGCAAATTCAGTAACCGACATATGTCGTTTTTTTTTTTTTTTTTAGTTGTGAAAGGACTTTCACCCCAGGAGGTGGGACACAAACCAGCGACCATAATGACAGACGAAGGGGTGACCCTGGGGGCTCCCTCCAGCCCTCCTCACTTTTTTTGCTATCTTTTTACTCAGACCCAAATGACATTCTGAGACCATCATTGGGATTGTTTTGAGAAGGGCAGTTCACTGGCACCACTGAAGTCCCGGGAGTATGGGGTGTGTGTGTGGGGGGGAATGGGCGGATAATGTGGGTGGGTATGAGTGGTATGGATGGGTGGGTATGGGTGGGTGAATGGATGAGTATGGATGGTAAGGTAGGGTAGGGTTATGATGGATGGGTGAATGGATGGGTGGGTGGCTGAATGGGTGAGTATTTTTACTATCACACAATCCCTGTTTGGGAATCCTGAGGATCCCATTGTGTGCGCCATAGTGTAAATGCCCAGAATCCATATATAATTTCAAGTCATGCCTCTTATTTATATTTCGTGTGTGAGTGATTGTGTGTGTGTGTTTGTGTGTGTGTGTGGGAGAGGGGAGGGGGGGGGGGGGGGGGGGGGGGGGGGGGGGAGGAGAGGAGGAGGAGGAGGAGGGATGACAGGTCTTTTTTTTCTCCTGCTCCGCGGGTAGCCAAATTCAGGGCCAAATTGACAGGGTTGTCTTGCCTCCGCCTCATACGGTTTCTTGGGAATTTGGTACCACAGGCCAGAGTCCGAACGACAGTTGACGGTTGAGCCCCAATGAGCAATAATTGTCTTTTGCCACGCCGTCCACAGCCTAGTACTGTTTGCCCCGATCGCACATTGCCTTCTGCTGCTACTTGTTGTCCCGCTCAGCCCATGAAGTGATTGCTCGCCTGCTTGCCTTCAGCTTCGCATGTTTTTAAAGGCGACGCTGTTGCCTTCCAGATTGCTATCCCCCCACTTGCGAGTAATTATAGAATCAAGCTCCTGTATTAAATTAGCCGCAGAAAGAATGATGCAGAGCAGCTCCGTTATGGCTGGTGCGACGAGGTCGGTTGCGCACGCGCAGAGGCCAGTGATGGCGAAAGCATGCAGAAGCTTTGCCTCGGTTGGCGTAACTTCACGATCTGCCCCAAGGGTGAGCGCATTATCAAGCTGTAATTACAATACCTGACATGGTCATAGGATAGTCGTGTTACATCATTTTCAGCCATCTTTGAGCTGCTCACCGTCTTCAATTCTCCCTTTTGTTCCTCACGGAACTCAGGGAGCAAACTAAGCAGCATCGAATCCATGACTATAATTACATTGCCGTAGACAGGCCATTGATGAGCCAAGACAAGCCCACTCCACACACCCGGGGGGGGGCTTCCCACCATTTTTTGCTGAGAGGCAAGGTGTATAAGCAAGAAACTAAGCATCGAACCAAAGGAGCGAAGGAGTGAAAGAGCATACAGCATAGCTGTACACGACCTAATCCTAACTCACTGCCCCTGCTACGCGACAGAAAGAAACCAAATGTCAAAACAATGCTGCTGATGATTTATATACCACGATATCCATGCGGAGGCAAATTGTCGCAGTGCCTTGGGGATGCCGAGTGTGGCCACCACCCTCCCATCCACGTGTGATGTTCAGATTTCCGAGATAAGAACATTTCGTCCGACCAGTAGCCTACGAGTAGATTGCAGCGATCGGTGCTTTGTTCCCCAGCCTCGAAAATAAACGCTACCTTCCTCAGTGAAAGCAACCCTCGATATCTCGTCGTGTATCATGCTGGTGATGGTCGTGGTGCTAATGATGGTTTCTGACACTACTAGCCCTTCTCGTCCTCCGTCCCTCTGCGGCCGTTGGTTAAGAAGCCGACTGCATGATCTGACGGTGAAGGGGCATGACTTGGGATCCACGGGACAAGGGGCAGTTACCCAAGGGCTTCAACACTACACTTGCACCCCCCACCCCGGACCCCCCCCCCCCCCCCCCCCCCCCCCCCAACTCAAACCCCTCAACCCCCCAACCCCCTAAACCCACAAACACCCACCCACCCCTGCCTCTGGGGCCTGCCCTCCCGCCTAACCCACCCACGGACCCGCTCACTTCCTAACCACCTTCTAAACCCTCCCCTACATCCCACCCTCCTTTCCTTCAGTATGGTACCACCTCCAGTCAGCTGCTCTCATTCTTTAACACTCCCAGCTCTGAAGACCCCCCCCCCCCCCCCCCCCCCCCCCCATCCCTCCACCACTCAATATTAAACCCTCCACCTCTCTCCTCCTTCCAGTTTGGCTTCAGATTTCCGAGATAAGAACATTTCCTGCAACCAGTAGCGTACGAGTAGATTGCAGCGATCGGTCCATTGTACCCCAACCTTGGGAAGTAACCCTATCTTCCTCAGTGAAATCAACCCTTGATATCTCGTCGTGTATCATGCCAACCTCAGTGAAATCAACCCTTAATATCTCGTCGTGTATCATGCCAACCTCAGTGAAATCAACCCTTAATATCTCGTCGTGTATCATGCTAACCTCAGTGAAATCAACCCTTAATATCTCGTTGGTATCATGCTAACCTCAGTGAAATCAACCCTTAATATCTCGTCGTGTATCATGCTAAACAAAGTGAAATCAACCCTTAATATCTCGTCGTGTATCATGCCAACCTCAGTGAAATCAACCCTTAATATCTCGTCGTGTATCATGCCAACCTCAGTGAAATCAACCCTTAATATCTCGTCGTGTATCATGCCAACCTCAGTGAAATCAACCCTTAATATCTCGTTGGTATCATGCTAACCTCAGTGAAATCAACCCTTAATATCTCGTCGTGTATCATGCTAAACACAGTGAAATCAACCCTTAATATCTCGTCGTGTATCATGCTAACCTCAGTGAAATCAACCCTTAATATCTCGTCAAGTATCATGCCAACCTCAGTGAAATCAACCCTTGATATCCCGTCGTGTATCATGCTAACCTCAGTGAAATCAACCCTTAATATCTCGTCGTGTATCATGCTAACCTCAGTGAAATTAACCCTTAACATCTCGTCGTGTATCATGCCAACCTCAGTGAAATCAACCCTTGATATCTCGTCGTGTATCACGCTAACCTCAGTGAAAGCAACCCTTAATATCTCGTCGTGTATCATGCTAACCTCAGTGAAATCAACCCTTAATATCTCGTCGTGTATCAATGATAAACCCTCCCCCTTTCTCCTCCTTACAGTTTGGCTCGTCCTCCTCCCTGCTTCACTCATTCTTGGAATCCCCCAGCGGCCGCCCCTTCCTCACGTCCTGCTACTCCACCAGCTCTCAGGGCGAAGGCGCACCCACAAACGTGTCCACGCCACCTGAGCTTCCTCCCAGACCAGCACCCTCAGCAGTATCAGCTCCAGCTGCCACCAAGTGAGTACTACCTTAGTCTTGTCAGCAACGTACTGTGGTCATGTTACTCAAGCTGAGACTGATTGGGTGCAGCCCTACACACACACACACACCTGTGCACCCACTACTAAACACTAAACACTTAACAGTAAACACTAAACGCTTGACGCTTAACATTAAGCATTAAACACTAAACACTTAACATTAAACATTAAACACTAAACACTTAACATTAAACACTAAACTCTTAACATTAAACATTAAACACTAAACACTAAACATTAAACACTAAACTCTTAACATTAAACATTTAACACTAAACACGTAACATTGAACATTAGACACTAAACACTTAACACTAAACACTAAACGCTTGACGCTAAACATTAAACACGAAACACTCAACAGTAAACGCTAAACGCTTGACGCTAAACATTAAATACCAAACACTAAACGCTTGACATTAATCATAAAGCACTAATCACTGAACACTATACAAGAAACACTAAACAGTGCAAGCTAGACAATAAAAAACACACGAGTCGACTAACAATAAACACTAAACCCACCTCCATAAACAGTTAACACACCTCCACACACCCACGTGCGCACCCCACCCCACCACTCTCACACACAGACACACCACACCACACCACACCCACCTGCGCACCCCACCCAGCCACACCACACCCACCTGCGCACCCCACCCCACCCCACCACATACGCGCACCTCCCTAGAAACTAGTGGCCCTACCAGTGGCCCTACCGCAACAAAATATGGCGCATCCCTAGTCATGCCATGGCGCATCCTTAGTCATGCCATGGCGCATCCCTAGTCATGCGATGGCCCATCCTTAGTCATGCCATGGCGCATCCTTAGTCATGCGATGGCGCATCCTTAGTCATGCCATAGCGCATCCCTAGTCATGCCATGGCGCATCCCTAGTCATGCCATGGCGCATCCCTAGTCATGCGATGGCGCATCCTTAGTCATGCCATGGCACATCGTTAGTCATGCGATGGCGCATCCCTAGTCATGCCATGGCGCATCCTTAGTCATGCGATGGCACATCCCTAGTCATGCCATGGCGCATCCCTGGTCATGCGATGGCGCATCCTTAGTCATGCCATGGCGCATCCTTAGTCATGCCATGGCGCATCCCTGGTCGTGCCATGGCGCATCCCTAGTCATGCGATGGCGCATCCCTGGTCATGCCATGGCGCATCCTTAGTCATGCCATGGCGCATCCTTAGTCATGCCATGGCGATCCTTAGTCATGCCATGGCGCATCCCTAGTCATGCCATGGCGCATCCCTGGTCATGCCATGGCGCATCCCTAGTCATGCCATGGCGCATCCCTGGTCATGCGATGGCGCATCCTTAGTCATGCGATGGCGCATCCTTAGTCATGCCATGACGCGTCCTTAGTCATGGCCTCTGGTGTCTGCCTGCTGCCTCACCCACCTGCGCACCGTACCACCAACACCACACCCACCTGCGCACCCCTCCACACACACCACACACACACCTCCCTTCACACTAAACGCTACGCAGCGGCTCTACCGCAACCAAAGATGGCGCATCCTTAGTCATGACCTGCATTCTTAGTCATGACAAGGCGCCACCCTAGTCACGACCTCCGGTGTCTTCCTGCTGCCTCCCCCTGATAAGGCTGAGAATTAAAACCTAAACACCATATCAACCCCCCACCCACCTCCCCCACCCACCTGCACACCCCACCACCACATACACTCACACAGACACACATAAACCACACCTGCCCCCCCCCCCCCCCCCCCCCCCCCCCCCCCCCCCCCCACACACACACACACACACCACACCCACACACACACACACCACACACACACCACACACACACCACCTCCCTTGACCCTAAACCCTAAACCCTTGCAGCGGCTGTACCGCAACCAAAGATGGCGCATCCTTAGTCATGACCTCCGGTGTCTTCCTGCTGCCTCACCCTGATAAGGTTGAGAAGGGAGGAGAGGACTGGTGAGTCATCCACCTTGGTGTGTGTGCTTGTGTGTGTTTGTGTGAGCTTGTATGTGTGCTTGCCAGTTAGCCTGTGTGTGTTAGCTTGTGTGTGTGCTTGTGTGTGTGCTAGTGTGTGTGTGCTTGTGTGTGTGCTAGTGTGGGTGTGCTTGTGTGTGTGCTAGTGTGGGTGTGCTTGTGTGTGTGCTAGTGTGGGTGTGCTTGTGTGTGTTAGCTTGTGTGTGTGCTAGTATGTGTTTGTGCTTGCGTGTGTGCTAGTGTGTGTTAGCTTGTGTGTGTGGTCTAGTATGTGTTTGTGCTTGCGTGTGTGTGCTAGTGTGTGTGTGCTTGTGTGTGTTAGCTTGTGTGTGTGTGCTAGTATGTGTTTGTGCTTGCGTGTGTGTGCTAGTGTGTGTTTGTGCTAGTGTGTGTTAGTGCTTGTGTGTGTGTGCTAGTATGTGTTTGTGCTTGCGTGTGTGTGCTAGTGTGTGTGTGATTGTGTGTGTTAGCTTGTGTGTGTGTGCTAGTATGTGTTTTTGCTTATGTGTGTGTGCTTGTGTGTGTTAGCTTGTGTGTGTGTGCTAGTATGTGTTTTTGCTTATGTGTGTGTGCTTGTGTGTGTGTGCTAGTGTGTGTGTGCTTGTGTGTGTGTGTGTGCTAGTCTGTGTTTGTGCTTGTGTGTGTGTGCTAGTGTGTGTTTGTGAGTGTGTGATTGTGCTTGTGTGTGTGTGCTAGTGTGTGTGTGTGCTTGTGTGTGTGTGCTAGTGTGTGTGTGCTTGTGTGTGTGTGCTAGTGTGTGTGTGCTTGTGTGTGGGTGCTAGTATGTTTGTGCCTCACCCTGATAAGGTTGAGAAGGGAAGAGAGGACTGGTGAGTCATGCACCTGCATTTGTGTGTGTCCGTGTGTGTTTGTTTGTATGTGCGCCCAAGTTTGTGTGTGCCTGTGTTTGTTTGTGTGTGTGTCGTGTGTCTGAATATTTTTGGATGTGTGCGCATGCGTGTGTGTTTCCATACCCTGTCGCTTGTATTAGGGTTGAGGGTTTTAGCTAAACCCCAAACCCTGAACCCTATTTTTCGATGTGTGCGCATGCGTGTGTATTTCCACACGAGTGTGCGTATTTTGTAGATGTGTGTGTGTCGTGTGTCGTGTGTGTGTATTTTGTCGATGTGTGTGTGTATTTTGTAGATGTGTGTGTTGTGTGTGTGTGTATTTTGTCGATGTGTGTGTGTCGTGTGTGTGTATTTTGTTGATGTGTGTGTGTCGTGTGTCGTGTGTGTGTGCGTATTTTGTAGATGTGTGTGTGTGTGTGTGTGTATTTTGTAGATGTGTGTGTGTGTCGTGTGTGTGTGTGTATTTTGTAGATGTGTGTGTGTCGTGTGTGTGTGTACTTTGTAGATGTGTGTGTGTATTTCCACGTGTGTGTGTGTGTCGTGTGTGTGTGTGTGTGTATTTTGTAGATGTGTGCGCATGCGTGTGTATTTCCACGTGTGTGTGTCGTGTGTGTGTGTATTTTGTAGATGTGTGTGTGTATTTCCACGTGTGTGTGTGTGTCGTGTGTGTGTGTGTATTTTGTAGATGTGTGCGCATGCGTGTGTATTTCCACGTGTGTGTGTGTTGTGTGCGCATGCGTGTGTATTTCCACATCCTGTCGCTTTTATTGTTTTGCCAAGCTTTCCCTAATTACCCCTCTTTTTCCCACACCCAAACCCACGCCTACACCCACCCCCCACACCCACTCCTGCCACCCACACCCACACCCACACCCACTTCCACAACAATGTGCATGTGTGTGTGCATGTGTGTGTACCGTCACCCTGTCGCTTGTATTTGTTGTCAAGCTTTCCCTAATTACCCCTCTTTTTCCCACACCCAAACCCACGCCTACACCCACCACCCACACCCACTCCTGCCACCCACACCCACACCCACTCCCACAACAATGTGCATGTGTGTGTGCATGTGTGTGTGTACCGTCATTCTGTCGCTTGTATTGTTTTGCCAAGCTTACCCTAATTATCCTTCTTGTACTGTACGGATTGTAGGGAAACCCTAAACGCTGAACCCTTCCCTAATTACCCTTCTTGTCCTGTATGGATTGTAGGTAAATCCTGAACCCTAAACCCTTCCCCAATTACCTTTATTTTTCCTTGTGGATTGTAGGTATTTCATCAACAGCAGTCAGCGAGTAATTGGTGTTGCTGATGGTGTTGGAGGATGGGTGAGTTGGGGTAGTGGGTGTGTGGACATGGGATGAGTGGGGGAATGGGGATGGGGAGGGGAATGGAGGTGGTGAAGGTGAAGGGGTTGGGGAGTGGATGGGTTATTCATCAGCTGCAGTCAGCGAGTATTTGGCGTTGCTAATGGTGTTGGAGGATGGGTGAGTTGGGGTAGTGTGTGTGTGGACATGGGATGAGTGGGGGAATGGGGATGGGGAGGGGAATGGAGGTGGTGAAGGGGAAGGGGGTGGGGAGTGGATGGGTCATTCATCAGCAGCAGTCAGCGAGTAATTGGCGTTGCTGATGGTGTTGGAGGATGGGTGAGTTGGGGTAGTGGGTGTGTGGACATGGGATTAGGGGGGAGGGGGGGGTAGGGAGGAGAATGGAGGAGGGGACACATGCACACATGCACACACACACACTCAAAAGCTGTAATACATGCACACATACACACAAGCACACACAAAAGCTGTAATACATGCACACATACACACAAACACACACACACACACACAAAAGCTGTAACACATGCACACACACACAAGCTGTAATAGATGCACAAACTTGTGTTGCAGGCCGAGGTATG
>JACBWV010000001.1:304247-401747 GCA_013435795.1 Chlamydomonas sp. ICE-L | reverse complement strand
GTCCCACCCGTGCAGCATGAATCCTTTGAAGTCAAAACTGATGGACCGAGAGAAAACTGTTTCCCTACAGAAACCATACCCCCAAAACAATCCTACCAACCATTTCCAAACCGACCCACCCCGTGCAGCCTGGCAGTTTTGAAGTACAGCCTGGCGACATAGCTGTGCTGGACACTGATGGACTGTGGGACCACTGCTTTGCTACATAAACCATACCCCCCAAACAATCCAACCAACCATTTACAAACCAACCCACCCCGTGCAGCGTGGCAGCTTTGAAGTACAGCCTGGCGACATCATTGTGTTGGGCACTGATGGACTGTGGGACAACTGCTTCCCAGAAGAAATCACCTCGGTCATCAACTACTGCCAACAGGGTGGTATGGATGCAGTCAAGTCATCCCAGGTGGGTCATAGCTTTTATTGTTTCAACTCACTACTTTACTCACTAATCTTCAAGGCAAATCAAATGACAAGTGGTATGGATGCATTCAAGTCATCACAGGTGGGGCAAGGTTTTTAATTGTGCACCAAGTGCAGCTGCTTCCGGGCAGCTCCCCTGAGCGGCTCTTCAGCCGAATCTAGCGCAACCTAGCTGGCACAACTGCCAGCAGGGTGGTAAGGATGCTGTCAAGTCATCCCAGGTAGGTCAAAGCTTGTATTGAATACGTTGTGCAGCTCCTCTGAGCATCTATTTAGCAGAACCTAGCGCAACCTCGGTCATCAACTGCTGCCAACAGGGTGGTATGGATGCTGTCAAGTCATCCTTGGTGGGTCAAAGAGCCTTAATTGTTTACTAAGGGCAGCTGAGACTGTCGGAGTAAAGTCAAGGCACTTCTTTACTCACTAATCTGCCAGTAAAGCCAAATGTCAAGTGGTATGGATGCATTCAAGTCATCCCAGGTGGGTCAAGGTTTTGTATTGTTTACCAAGGGCAGCTGCTTCCGGGCAGCTCCCCTGAGCGGCTCTTCAGCCGAATCTAGCGCAACCTAGCTGGCACAACTGCCAGCAGGGTGGTAAGGATGTAGTCAAGTCATCCCAGGTGGGTCAAAGCTTGTATTGAATACTATGTGTACCTCCTCTGAGCAGCTATTTAGCAGAACCTAAGCAACCTCGGTCATCAACTACAGCCAACAGGGTGGTATGGATGCAGTTAAGTCATCCCAGGTGGGTAAAGGGCTTCAATTGTTTACTAAGGGCAGCTGAGACTGTCGGAGTCATGTCAAGGCACTACTTTACTCACTAATCTGCCATTAAAGCCAAACGGCAAGTGGTATGGATGCTGTCAAGTCATCCCAGGTGGGTTAAAGCTTGCATTGTTTCAAGTCACTACTTTACTCACTAATCTGCCATTAAAGCCAAACGGCAAGTGGTATGGATGCAGTCAAGTCATCCCAGGTGGGTAAAAGCTTTTATTGAATTCTATATGCAGCTCTTCTGAGCATCTATTTAGCAGAACCTAGCGCAACCTCGGCAATCAAATACTGCCAGCAGGGTGGTATGGATGCAGTCAAGTCATCCCAGGTGGGTCAAAGCTTTTATTGAATACTATGTGCAGCTCCTCTGAGCATCTATTTAGCAGAACCTAGCGCAACCTCGGTAATCAACTACTGCCAGCAGGGTGGTATAGATGCTGTCAAGTCATCCCAGGTGGGTAATGGTTTTTTATTTTTTACGAAGGGCAGCTGCTTCCGGGCAGCTCCCATGAGCGGCTCTTTAGCCGAATCTAGCGCAACCTAGCTGGCACAACTGCCAACAGGGTGGTGTGGATGCTGTCAAGTCATCCCAGGTGGGTCAAGGCTTGCATTGTTTCAAGTCACCACTTTACTCACTAATCTTCAAGTCAAATCAAATGGCAAGTGGTATGGATGTAGTCAAGTCATCAAAGGTGGGTCAAGGTTTGTATTGTTTACCAAGGGCAGCTGCTTCCGGGCAGCTCCCCTGAGCGGCTCTTTAGCCGAACCTAGCGCAACCTCGGTCATCAACTACTGCCAACTGGGTGGTATGGATGCAGTCAAGTCATCCCAGGTGGGTCAAAGCTTGTATTGAATACTATGTGCACCTCCTCTGAGCAGCTATTTAGCAGAACCTAGCGCAACCTCGGTCATCAACTACTGCCAACTGGGTGGTATGGATGCAGTCAAGTCATCCCAGGTGGGTCAAAGCTTGTATTGAATACTATGTGCACCTCCTCTGAGCATCTATTTAGCAGAACCTAGCGCAACCTCGGTCATCAACTACTGCCAGCAGGGTGGTATGGATGCTGTCAAGTCATCCCAGGTGGGTAAAGGTTTTTTATTTTTTACGAAGGGCAGCTGCTTCCGGGCAGCTCCCATGAGCGGCTCTTTAGCCGAATCTAGCGCAACGTAGCTGGCAAGGTCAGCTTTCCGGTACTGCTAAAATGTTGATGCTTGGCGCTGTGGCTAGTTCAAGGAGCTGCGTAGAAGCTGCAAGGAAAGGATGAAAATAAGTAAATAATTGTAACCCTTATTACGAGGCGTGAGGTTGAGGGGGCCAGCCCGTTTGCTATCTCTAGGGCCAATCACTGAGGAGATGCTGATAAGTTAATAAATAGTACGCTTTATTACGAGGCGTGAGGTTGAGGGGGCCAGCCCGTTTGCTATCTCTAGGGCCAATCACTGAGGAGATGCTAATAAGTAAATAAATAGTACGCCTTATTACGAGGCGTGAGGTTGACGGGGCCAGCCCGTTTGCTATCTCTAGGGCCAATCACTGAGGAGATGCTGATAAGTTAATAAATAGTACGCCTTATTACGAGGCGTGAGGTTGAGGGGGCCAGCCCGTTTGCTATCTCTAGGGCCAATCACTGAGGAGATGCTGATAAGTAAATAAATAGTACGCCTTATTACGAGGCGTGAGGTTGAGGGGGCCAGCCCGTTTGCTATCTCTAGGGCCAATCACTGAGGAGATGCTGATAAGTAAATAAATAGTACGCCTTATTACGAGGCGTGAGGTTGAGGGGGCCAGCCCGTTTGCTATCTCTAGGGCCAATCACTGAGGAGATGCTGATAAGTAAATAAATAGTACGCCTTATTACGAGGCGTGAGGTTGAGGGGGCCAGCCCGTTTGCTATCTCTAGGGCCAATCACTGAGGAGATGCTGATAAGTAAATAAATAGTACGCCTTATTACGAGGCGTGAGGTTGAGGGGGCCAGCCCGTTTGCTATCTCTAGGGCCAATCACTGAGGAGATGCTGATAAGTAAATAAATAGTACGCCTTATTACGAGGCGTGAGGTTGAGGGGGCCAGCCCGTTTGCTATCTCTAGGGCCAATCACTGAGGAGATGCTGATAAGTAAATAAATAGTACGCCTTATTACGAGGCGTGAGGTTGAGGGGGCCAGCCCGTTTGCTATCTCTAGGGCCAATCACTGAGGAGATGCTGATAAGTAAATAATTAGTACGCCTTATTACGAGGCGTGAGGTTGAGGGGGGCAGCCCGTTTACTTTCACTGGGGCTAACTACTAAGGAAATGCTGAAAAGAAAAGCCTGAAGTGTTACCGTTGTTACCCACACACCGTCCATGTCCTACCGCATGCAAAAGCCATGTCTAACTATGGCGCCATGGCTAGTGCAAGGAGCTACGTAGAAGCTGCAAGGAAGGGCTGAAAAGAAGTAAATAACTGTACCCCTTATTACGAGGCGTGAGATTGAGGGGGGCCAGCCCGTTTGCTATCTCTAGGGCCAATCACTAAGGAGATGCTGAAAAGTAAATAATAGTCACCTTATTACGAGGCGTGAGGTTGAGGGGGCCAGCCCGTTTACTTTCACTGGGGCCAATCACTAAGGAGATGCTGATAAATAAATAAATAGGACGCCTTATTATGAGGCGTGAGGTTGAGGGGGCCAGCCCGTTTGCTATCTCTAGGGCCAATCACTAAGGAGATGCTGAAAAGTAAATAATAGTACGCCTTATTACGAGGCGTGAGGTTGAGGGGGCCAGCCCGTTTACTTTCACTGGGGCCAATCACTAAGGAGATGCTGATAAATAAATAAATAGTACGCCTTATTACGAGGCGTGAGGTTGAGGGGGGCCAGCCCGTTTGTTATCTCTAGGGCCAACTACTAAGGAGATGCTGATAAGTAAATAATAATACGCCTTATTACGAGGCGTGAGGTTGAGGGGGCCAGCCCGTTTACTTTCACTGGGGCCAATCACTAAGGAGATGCTGATAAATAAATAAAAAGTACGCCTTATTACGAGGCGTGAGGTTGAGGGGGCCAGCCCGTTTGCTATCTCTAGGGCCAACTACTAAGGAGATGCTGATAAGTAAATAAATAGTACGCCTTATTACGAGGCGTGAGGTTGAGGGGGCCAGCCCGTTTATCTTTCACTAGGGCCAATCACCAAGGAGATGCTGAAAATAACAGCCTTAAGTGCTACCGTTGTTACCCACACACCGTCCATGTCCAACTGCCTGCAATAGCCGTGTCTAACCATCCCCTGCCCCCCCCCCCCCCCACACCCCAACCCACAACCCCCATCCCCACCCGCAGGTAATGGCCCACTACGCCCGACATTGCGCCGCCGACACCAAGCCTGCAATAGCCCGGTCTAACCCCCCCCCCCCCCCACACACACACACACACACACACACACACACACACACACACACACCTCAACTCCAACCCACATTCCATCCAAGGTAATGGCTCACTACGCCCGACATCGCGCCGCCTACACCAAGCCTGCAATAGCCCTTTCTAACCATCCCCCACACCCACACCCCACACCCACCCATAGGTAATGGCCCACTACGCCCGACATCGCGCCGCCGACACCAAGTACGCCTCCCCCTTCGCATACTCTGCCTTCCAGAGTGGGTTGGCCTACCTTGGTGGTAAGATGGACGACATCACCGTCCTGGTGGCGTATGTGCAGCAAGCCTCTAAGCTGTGAGAGCTGTCTTGCCACCATAGCTCAGTTGGCTTGGCCTGGCACAGTACATGTGCAGCATGCTTCTAAGCTGTGAGTGCTGCCTTGCCACCATAGCTCAGTTGGCTTGGCCTGGCACAGTGTGTGTGCGTGTGCAAGCATGCTTATAAGCTTTGCATACTCTGCTTTCCAGATTGGGTTGGCCTACCTTGGGGGTAAGATGGACGACATCACCGTCTTGGTGGCGCATGTGCAGCAAGCCTCTAAGCTGTGAGAGCTGTCTTGCCACCATAGCTCGGTTGGCTTGGCTTGGCCTAGCGCGGCGCTAGTGCAGCATGCTTCTAAGCCGTGAGTGCTGCCTTGCCACCATAGCTCAGTTGGCTTGGTCTGGCGCAGCATATGTGCAGCAAATTCCAAGCTGTGAGTGATGCCTTGCCACCATAGCTCAGTTGGCTTGGCCTGGCTCGGTGCATGTGCAGCAAGCTTCCAAGCTGTGAGTGCTGCTTGACACCATAGCTCAGTTGGCTTGGCTTGGCCTGGCGCGGCGCTAGTGCAGCATGCTCTTTAACCTTGAGATGAAGTATATATACTCAGTGAGGCCATGGCAGGTTGACTCCGTACTTGTGTAATGATAACGCCTGTTGGGGCGTGGTATTAAGGGACCCCGCCTTCCGGCGGCAGAGTACAGGCTGGTACTTTACCTGGACAAAGCTACCATGGCGGTTGACAACGACCGTTAACACTGAAGCACATCTGTAGGGATTCGAGCCCCGCACCTTCTTGTTTCGACGTGCTCTACCATTGAGCCAGTCGTCGAAACGGGATATTCAAGTTTAGACCATTCAAGTTTATTAGATCATAGAATGAGGCCACTGCAGTTTGGCTACATACTATTTATCATAATGTTGCGATCTTCTCATCACCGGCATTAAGGAGGGCACAGTCCCCCTGACATGCAGCTGTGCTTCAGCAGCAAACCTAGCATTATAGCCATTCAGCGGATGATTTGGGTTCAAGGTTTCTGAAGAACCCGGACTTCGTACATGAAATCAAGAATTTGGCCTGGAACTCTGAGAATTCTCGCGAGAATTGGCCTGGGATTCTGAGAACCAAGTCTGAAGTACAAAGTGTGCTTCCCAAATCAACCCCTGAATTGCTATAAGGATTGCACAGCCACCATGGGATGCAGCCGCGGTTCAGCAGCCGCATATCTGTTTTTGTATTGTGTGGAATGATGATTTAATTATACCGTAGTTCGAGTTGATGTTGAAGAATTATATCATCACTATAGCACGAACTCAGGCCCTCCGTCGGTAAAACGATTGTTAGGGGTTCAGTTCGTCCATGCTTTTCTTTTTGACCCTTCCTGTCACAGTTGGGCAAGTCCCTGTAGCCTATTTGGCCTACCCCCACACTGTTACATACATTCAGGTGTCAAGTTGCAAGCAGGATGAGGCATTGCAATAAGGAGAATGAACAAAGCAGCTGAGAGCGTATAAATGAGGCCTGGTTGTGTTGTTTGCAGGCGTAGGGTTCCAGTTCACCAGGAGCAACGGCCCCAAAGATAATGCCCCACACGATGATGCCAAGGGGTTGATGCCGAGGCACAAAGCAAATGTCAATGCACGTGTACTTTCGAACAGAACCAACCTACCCCTAGACTGTAACCTACCGTACATACATTATATGGCTGCGCGACGCAGCTTCTAGGCAGCTGTACAATTGCTCATAGGAGTCATAGGTAGCACTGAAGTTATGGTTATGGGTAGTGGTGAAAGCTGCAATTGGCAGTGGCCCGACAGACCTCGCCGTTCCAAAGGGTGCCAACGTTTGTGGGGACTTCTCCACCTTCCTTTCCGAACTCTTGGTGGCGTTGGTTTGTGTAAGCCCCCCCCCCCCCCCCCCCCCCCCCCCCCCCCCCCCCCACACACACACACACACACACACACCACCACCACCACACAAACACACACACCACCACCACCACACCCTCCGCCCCACCAACATCACCCACCAACACCAGGAGATAGTTAAAATCCTTACCTGAAACACATCATCCCCAGCCAATTCTGGGCAGCTCAATGTCATCCGATTCCAAGTTCCCCCCCTGCGATAAGGAAACTAATGAGCATACTAAGCTAGCTCTACTTCTAGCTGGCTGGTTTGTGTTCGAGTATATATATGGTCTACTCTCACAGCTCTCCGCCTGAGTCTCTGAGGGTGGATTCGGAAGAAGAAGTTAGTTAGGTACGATAGTTAGGTAGTTGGTAAGTTGTTACAATCCAGGGGTAGACCAAATAGCCTTAAGGGACTCTCCCAACCATGACAAGAGGGGCTTTATCGAAAAGGCACTTATTGTAACGAGTGGAAACGAGATTCAACAGTGGACTCGCTGTTTTGATTGTCTGTGCCGAGGATGAGCTCGGGCTACAATTAGTAGCTTGGACGTTAATGCTTATCGAGGATAAGTCTTAACTCCGACACAGACCCCAACGATTTATACTGTTGACTAAACAGTTTGACGGAACACATCAGCAACGGTCGATGTGAGAAGACGATGGATGTATCACGAACTACGGGATGACACTTGGAACGGCCGATATGTTGATCAGACATATCGGACGCTCTAGTATGACAAGCGGAACATGCTTGATAAGCGGAACGGACGCTTGAACGGGCGGTCATTAGGACTGACCTTGACTAGTCAACGCTGACTCTTCACTTCTAGGAGGCGTCCCTCAATAATGATTATGGGTTTGTGAGGATACGCATGTAAACAACTGTTACATTTCCCCCCCATCTAGCTTGTGTCACCAATACAAGCGAACTCGACAAATACATGTCAGGAAGTAGGGTCGAACTACTTTAAACGAAACCGGTCTCCTTGTTTTACAAGGGGAAGACTGTCCCAATAGTCTTCAACGAGTCCTTGGCAAGAGTGGAAGCCTTTTGCCAAGTGTGGGTATACCAACGAAACGAAACAAGTGAGACATGAAAAACGTCATGAATCTTCCAATTTTCCGGTAACTGAAGGCGAACGGCAATGGTCCTTGCATTGACACCTTTGGAAAAAACCTGTGTGACCGGGAAAGGTCCGACAAACTTGGGCAACAATTTTCTGGCAAAACGAGATGTGAACTTGAGGTTCTTAGAGGAAAGCAGAACCTTGTCTCCAACGATATAGTGAACAGGTTTGCGACGGGTGTCTGCATAGGATTTCTGGCGATCTTGGGCTTGGACAATAAATTGTTTAGCCAAAACGAGAGCCGACGTAATGTTATCCGTGAATAAACAAGCAGCGGGGACACGGCTTTCTTCTATTAGTGACGTGGGCAAACTTGGGTGACGCCCGTGATTCAGATAAAAGGGTGTGGTCTGAATTGAACTGTGCCATGCATTGTTGATTGCAAACTGGGCCATGGGCAATAACTCGTGCCATGTTGAACGGAGGCGGCAGGCCCGAACTTAAGGACCTACCTACAGGCCGACTGAGCCTGGAGACGAAGTTCTGCGCCTAGGGCGAAGTCAATCAGGTCCGGTAGAGACTGCCAATCTCTGCCGGTGTGATCTACTATACAGAGATGTTTCAGGGAGGGCGAGAGCCCATGCAGGAACCAACTTATCTGGTCCGTAACGGGCATATTGATGGATTGTCGGACTAACAGCTTGAATTGTTGTTCGTATTTTTTAACGGATGGGAACTGGGTCATGGAACAGTCGCCGCGCAACAATTTGTCGCGGGCTTCTTTGGCTTCATCGCGATGAGATGGGTCAAAGAAATCCAGGAACTCGGCCTTAAGAACCGCATGTGTCAATTCTTGACCAGCGTGGGCCATGGACTGGCGAAGGTTAACGAACCATTCGGCAGCATTGCTAGCCAGGAAGAAGCCAAATACGGTGACAAAGGACCAGTTTACCAACACACAATACTGCTCGACTAGGTCTAACCAGATTCGACCTCTGGGCAACTTAGTCCCAATGTCAGATCCAGTCCATTGAGCGGGTTGGGGATACTTCTGAGAACTCACCGGTGCGGCAGCGGCGGTTGCATACGTGGCAGGTTGGGTTGACGGGCCTCCTGTCTCGAAGTTGAGGCCAGGGGCAGGGGTGGGGTCCTGGCCTGCGTTGGCTTGGCCTGAAGGGGCTTGGCTTCCGGGGGCCGGGCCAGGTTGGGTAGTGGCCTGGCCGGCGAGGAACGTCGCCATCATCGTCTGCATTGCGGTCTGCAGGGACTGGAATGAGGCACGGACCTCAGAAGGAGTCATGCCTTCTTCCTCCATGTCCTCCGGTTCCGGGGAGGGGTCAGACTGGCCTCCAGGTGGGCCATCGTCTGCGGCTGGGGGTGGGGGTGGGCTAGTGCCACCCTCTGCCTGGTCTAAATTCATTGCGGAGAACTCTTCCAAACAGTCGAAGTAATTACTCAGTGCAAATTAAGAAGCGAAGATCGGTACAATAGCAGGAATGATTCGGAAATTAATTATGGGGAAGCAGGAACGGTTAGCGCGGAAATTTGATCGGGAGCCAAAGCTCCAAGACCAAATGTAACGAGTGGAAACGAGATTCAACAGTGGACTCGCTGTTTTGATTGTCTGTGCCGAGGATGAGCTCGGGCTACAATTAGTAGCTTGGACGTTAATGCTTATCGAGGATAAGTCTTAACTACGACACAGACCCCAACGATTTATACTGTTGACTAAACAGTTTGACGGAACACATCAGCAACGGTCGATGTGAGAAGACGATGGATGTATCACGAACTACGGGATGACACTTGGAACGGCCGATATGTTGATCAGACATATCGGACGCTCTAGTATGACAAGCGGAACATGCTTGATAAGCGGAACGGACGCTTGAACGGGCGGTCATTAGGACTGACCTTGACTAGTCAACGCTGACTCTTCACTTCTAGGAGGCGTCCCTCAATAATGATTATGGGTTTGTGAGGATACGCATGTAAACAACTGTTACATTTCCCCCCCATCTAGCTTGTGTCACCAATACAAGCGAACTCGACAAATACATGTCAGGAAGTAGGGTCGAACTACTTTAAACGAAACCGGTCTCCTTGTTTTACAAGGGGAAGACTGTCCCAATAGTCTTCAACGAGTCCTTGGCAAGAGTGGAAGCCTTTTGCCAAGTGTGGGTATACCAACGAAACGAAACAAGTGAGACATGAAAAACGTCATGAATCTTCCAATTTTCCGGTAACTGAAGGCGAACGGCAATGGTCCTTGCATTGACACCTTTGGAAAAAACCTGTGTGACCGGGAAAGGTCCGACAAACTTGGGCAACAATTTCTGGCAAAACGAGATGTGAACTTGAGGTTCTTAGAGGAAAGCAGAACCTTGTCTCCAACGATATAGTGAACAGGTTTGCGACGGGTGTCTGCATAGGATTTCTGGCGATCTTGGGCTTGGACAATAAATTGTTTAGCCAAAACGAGAGCCGACGTAATGTTATCCGTGAATAAACAAGCAGCGGGGACACGGCTTTCTTCTATTAGTGACGTGGGCAAACTTGGGTGACGCCCGTGATTCAGATAAAAGGGTGTGGTCTGAATTGAACTGTGCCATGCATTGTTGATTGCAAACTGGGCCATGGGCAATAACTCGTGCCATGTTGAACGGAGGCGGCAGGCCCGAACTTAAGGACCTACCTACAGGCCGACTGAGCCTGGAGACGAAGTTCTGCGCCTAGGGCGAAGTCAATCAGGTCCGGTAGAGACTGCCAATCTCTGCCGGTGTGATCTACTATACAGAGATGTTTCAGGGAGGGCGAGAGCCCATGCAGGAACCAACTTATCTGGTCCGTAACGGGCATATTGATGGATTGTCGGACTAACAGCTTGAATTGTTGTTCGTATTTTTTAACGGATGGGAACTGGGTCATGGAACAGTCGCCGCGCAACAATTTGTCGCGGGCTTCTTTGGCTTCATCGCGATGAGATGGGTCAAAGAAATCCAGGAACTCGCCTTAAGAACCGCATGTGTCAATTCTTGACCAGCGTGGGCCATGGACTGGCGAAGGTTAACGAACCATTCGGCAGCATTGCTAGCCAGGAAGAAGCCAAATACGGTGACAAAGGACCAGTTTACCAACACACAATACTGCTCGACTAGGTCTAACCAGATTCGACCTCTGGGCAACTTAGTCCCAATGTCAGATCCAGTCCATTGAGCGGGTTGGGGATACTTCTGAGAACTCACCGGTGCGGCAGCGGCGGTTGCATACGTGGCAGGTTGGGTTGACGGGCCTCCTGTCTCGAAGTTGAGGCCAGGGGCAGGGGTGGGGTCCTGGCCTGCGTTGGCTTGGCCTGAAGGGGCTTGGCTTCCGGGGGCCGGGCCAGGTTGGGTAGTGGCCTGGCCGGCGAGGAACGTCGCCATCATCGTCTGCATTGCGGTCTGCAGGGACTGGAATGAGGCACGGACCTCAGAAGGAGTCATGCCTTCTTCCTCCATGTCCTCCGGTTCCGGGGAGGGGTCAGACTGGCCTCCAGGTGGGCCATCGTCTGCGGCTGGGGGTGGGGGTGGGCTAGTGCCACCCTCTGCCTGGTCTAAATTCATTGCGGAGAACTCTTCCAAACAGTCGAAGTAATTACTCAGTGCAAATTAAGAAGCGAAGATCGGTACAATAGCAGGAATGATTCGGAAATTAATTATGGGGAAGCAGGAACGGTTAGCGCGGAAATTTGATCGGGAGCCAAAGCTCCAAGACCAAATGTAACGAGTGGAAACGAGATTCAACAGTGGACTCGCTGTTTTGATTGTCTGTGCCGAGGATGAGCTCGGGCTACAATTAGTAGCTTGGACGTTAATGCTTATCGAGGATAAGTCTTAACTACGACACAGACCCCGACGATTTATACTGTTGACTAAACAGTTTGACGGAACACATCAGCAACGGTCGATGTGAGAAGACGATGGATGTATCACGAACTACGGGATGACACTTGGAACGGCCGATATGTTGATCAGACATATCGGACGCTCTAGTATGACAAGCGGAACATGCTTGATAAGCGGAACGGACGCTTGAACGGGCGGTCATTAGGACTGACCTTGACTAGTCAACGCTGACTCTTCACTTCTAGGAGGCGTCCCTCAATAATGATTATGGGTTTGTGAGGATACGCATGTAAACAACTGTTACACTTATGAACTGAACCCCAAACAATCGTTTACCGAGGAGGGCCCTGAGTTTGTGATACAGCAAAAATTGAAGAAGAAGAAGAAGAAGAAGAAGAAGAAGAAGAAGAAGAAGAAGAAGAAGAAGAAGAAGAAGAAGAGCCGGCACGTAGTGGCCGAGGAAGATTAGCTTCCAGGGAGGGGGGGGGGCTAAACCGCAACATAATAGGGACTGAAGAGTGATCCTCAGCAGTCCCGTAGGGACTGAAAGTGTGATGCCCCGCAGTTTTTTTTTGTCAAACACAACTGAAAGATGGCTAAATAGCCAACTAGGACAGCTGCCTAGAAGCTGCTGTATGCGGGCAAACAAAAGAATGCTGCCCATTCTAGAAAATACAAAAATAAAAATGAATGAGCTAATCCAGGGCCTATTTGGAAATACAGAAACATATTCCTTCCGAAACCACTGAAGGATGGCTAAATAGCCAACTATGGGAGCTTCCTAGAAGCTGCTGATGCGGCCAAACAAAATAATGCTTCCCTTCCTAGAAAATACACAAAAAATCACTAGCGACGTATTCCTGGGCTATTTGTAAAATGAATTTTATCATTCCAACGCAACTTGTTTGTTATTCTACCACAGCAGTAGCCATCCGTTTGTAACCAACCCATGCATTGCCCCATGCCCCAATTGGGGGGGGCGCGAGGGGGCTTCGCCGTTAATGAAAAGCAGGAAACAGGAGATATGCCACAAGCCAACTGTCTGCCAACGGTGCAAGTGCCACGTGTTGAGTGGGGTTTAGGAGATAACGCTGGCAATGTCCGAAACCAGTTGACCGGCAAGACCTGGGCACGAGCGAATTTATGAACTTCTACGTGCCGAATGGCGCACGCTACTGGAGGCGCAGGCGCTTGATAAGTGGGGGAGCGAGGGGGAAATAGTAGCAACAACCTATGAACTTGCACAATCATTCGGGCAGAATCATTTCTGTCTGAGTTGCTTTAGCCTCGTTTAATGGTGGAGGTGTCGGAGCCTCATTTCCAGCCTCGGTCTTTCATCAAAATTTCAGCTGCCGCATGGCGCATCGTAGCAGCAGGCGCAGGTGCTTGGGGAGATACTCGCAGCACCTAGGAATTCGACAATGATTCCAATCATGCGAACATCTTGCTTCGTGCCTAGCAAAATTCTGGTGCTTAACCCTTCTTCAATGGCGGAGTTGATGGACACTGTTACCCACCTCGATCCCATGAGCTGGTGCTGGTGCGGTCTTGGCCTTCTTCTATCCATGCGAGCTGCAGGCGCAGGCGCTACAGAAGTAGGAAACGAGTGAAGAGATACTAGCAACAAAATCTCACGACTTCATTATTTCTGAAACATCATGCGTACTCAGTCTCGTTTGTTCCCGAGTAAAACCCTACAGTTACGTCTCTTTCATCAATGGCGAGGCTGAGTGTTTTCATGGAGCATGCAGGTTGTCGTGGGATGTCTCGAGGCTGAGAGGTTGCGACTATCGCTCTCCTCGCTCATCATTTCACCATGCGCCAGGTCCTGCTCCTTCAGATCTTCTTTTACCGATTAATTCGTAGGTACTGCATGGCGCATGCGAATTGCAGGCGCAGGCACTAGAGAAGTACGGAGCGACTGCAAAATTATTCGCAACAAAATATCCAGACTTCATCTTCTCTGAAAACTAATGCGCCCAGTCTCGTGTTGTTCGTGTGTTATCCTACTGTAACGACTGAGTCAATGATGGATAGGCTTCCTTATCAGCCTCGTTTAGATTGGTCTCCGACCTCGCTAATCACTTCCTGCGTTTGCGCCTGCGCCTACATCTACCCATGCGCCATTCCTTCCTGCCAGTCCGATGGTTTCGGACGATGCCAGCGTCATCTAGTAACACCTGGTTGTGAACTCGTGGCAATTTAAACACGTGGCAGTTTCTTGACAGGAAGGATGCTATACCCTAGATTCGAGAAGGAAAGGAAAAAAAGAATGATAACAAAGAGTAAAGTAAAAAGAAAGAAAGAAAGACGAGGAACCCAAAGCATATAGCTTAGCTAATAGCTAATAAATAAATAAGCAAAAGGAGCGTATATATTTTCGACCCCCTCGCCCTAGGCTATATAAAAAGCAAAAATAAAAGCGCCGTAGGTCTAAAAAGAAAAGCAGTACGCCAATTCGGCGTGATTAAGGAAGCTGTCCAAAGGGGGTCCTCGGACAACACCATCAAACCGGGGGGGTGGCTAGGGGGGGGCGGTACCCCCCACGATAGCCGGTGGCGGAAGAAGGAGTGTGGGACGAGTGTGTAGCAGATTCCATGCGCCGGCGGGTACACACAATGGTATGTGCGCATCGGACGGCATGCAGGTGGAGGGAGTGGAGGAGGCGGGTGGTGTAAGTAGGATGGATACCGAGAGAAGAAAAATGGGAATAAGGGAGGCGATGAGGGTACCGAAGGAGCCGAGGATGATGGGGTCCGGGGAGATGACCCGCCAACCAGCAGCGAGAAGAGCCGAACGGAGGGTGGAATGCTGAGCGCGTTTAATGGCAAGGGTGGTATGATAGCGGGCGTCCCAAGTGTATGTGAGTTCACAGAGATAGACAGTGTGGGCGGCTTGGAGGGTGGAAAGTTCTGACGGGGTGAGGGTGGCGTCGTGGGAGGGGGCGTCAAAGGGGGAGAGACCTGAAAGGAAGAGGATATCGGGGCGCAATTTGGCGACATGGGTACAAGAGCAAGGGTGGAGGCATGCACAAGTGGGTGGGAGGTGTGGGAGGAGCCAAGGGGGTAGGCGGGTATTGGAGACACCGAGTGGGAGGGCGTTTCTCGAGGATGCGTCAACATAGAATGTGGAGCGGCCGAGGGAGCCAGCACATATGGCGTCATAGATTTGAAGGACAGCGGCGTTGTGTCGGGCAATGTAGAGGGCAGCGAACTTCGGGTGGGAGCATGAGGCAAGAAGGTGGGCCGATGTGTCATGGGAGTGGCAAAAATGGCAAGATCCATCGAGGATGGGTGGGTTGCATTGAGTATAGGGTTCGGGGGGTATGCGTTTGTGAGGGACAGAGGCCGTCCAAAACATGTTGAAACGGGATTTGAGGATTGTGCGGATTTGAGGGAAGGAGCAGGAGCGCCACATATGAGAGGAGTGTTCGGGAAGGATCATGGCTGGTGGGGGTGGGAGAGGCTGGTGGGTCGGAGGAGTTGTAGGTGTGGGGGGGACCGGGGGTGGGAGGGGGGGCAGGGGGTTGGGAGAGTGGTGGGTGAAGGGGGTACAGCGGAGAAGACACGAGCGACTGAGGGGCAAGGGGATTTTGGTAAGGTCATGTGTGTGCTATAGGTATTGAGAAAGGTTGTTAGGGAGTCCGTGATGTCGGAGAGATAGAAGGCGGTTGGGCGGGTGTGGGTTGGAGGGCGTAGGTAGAGGTTGGAAGCATGGCCAGGCTGGGAGGCTGTGGAGGTGGCTCGGGTGAGAAATAGAGAAGTCGAAGGTACAAGAGGAGGGGTTATCGAGGGCATAGCGGGCACCCTCGTCAGCAATGTCGTTGCCTAGGATGCCGGTGTGGGATCGCACTTTGTAGAAAATCGTGGGGGTGGAGGAGTGAAGGCGGTCAAAGAGGAGTTGGCGGATGGAAATGAGGATGGGAAGATGTTTATGAAAGGGGATGGAGTTGGGAAGATAGACGATGCGGCGGATAAGGTGTAGACTGGAGAGGGAGTCTGTGTAGATGCGAACTGGGTCTAGAGGGTGGTGTGTGCCGGCGTGCTAGAGGGCGGCAAGAATGCCTGAGAGTTCTGCGCGTAGGATGGTGTTGATCTCGGCAGTACCACCAGGATGGATATGGTGGACTAAGGAAGAAGGTGAGTGGAGGAAAGCGGCACCAGTGTGTGTAGAGCCGTTATGATTGGGGACGGCAGAACCGTCCGTGTAGTAGGAGATGTGAGACGGTAGGTGAGAAGGGAGGTTGTTGGAGGGGAAAAGGTGAAGGCAAGAGGGAATCGCAGGGCAGAGGGTGGGGGAGTAAAGGGGTGGGAGGTGAGGACGAGGGTCCGGGAGTGAGCGGAATTTTGTAGGGGGGGCCCAGGTTGGGCATTTGGAGGAAGGGTGGGGAGGGGTAGAAGGAGTCGGCGTGGCTTTAGGAATAGGAGTCTGGCTACTGCGCCCATTGAAGAGCAAGCCGCACTGAAGCGATCGGTGCTATTCACCGGGTTTCACCGGCTCACCTAGAGTGACTTAGAGTGCACAGGACTACCTCCCTGCTGCACTGTACTGTGATGCCGCTGCCAGCTATGGCACGGACTCTGACGCCGGTACCCTAAGGTGCCGCGCCATCTCAGTACTTCCTCCTAGCGCATTGATCGAATGCTTATCTAACTGTAAAGATCTTATCCTTACCGTCTTCCCCTCGTCTCTGTGCTCTGCACACGCTCCGGAAAACTACAGGTCATGGTCCCTTCGCTTTAGATTGTCCTTGCTCGACGCTATTCCGAGCTGAAGGGCATTTTGATTGTTGTCCCGACGTGATTCAATTGAAAGGAGTGAAGAAAGCTCCACCCGTCAAGAATCTCCCCGTTGGGACACAACTCTTGTGCGGTATATCAGCCGTGAGCCCGGTGATCCTGCTCCATTGAGCATCAAGCTGTCGTCCAGCAACCCCCCCCCCACCCCACCCCCCCACCCCCCACCCCTGACAACAATCTCTACCTCCACTGCGCCCCCACCACCCCCTTCCCTATTCCCACGTCCCGTTGCTTACGCAATCTCAGCCACCTCTCAACCACCTCCTGACCTATCAAACCCTCCAGATCTTTCCCAAGTTGGCCTCCACCTCCAACTCGCTCCTCCCACCACCAGATTCATTTTTTCCCGCCCCAGTTGCATCGCAATTTTTCACCACTTCTTCCAAACTCCTCCCCTCCCTTCGCCTCCAACCTCCCGAATCCTCCTCCCCTGTTACTCGCACCCCCCCCCCCCCCCCCCACCACCACCACCCCCACCACCCCCACCCCTCTCCGCCGCTCCAATACTATCCTCTGTCATCGATTCCGACGCCATTCTGCTGCGTGGCCACACTTGACGGATCCTATCCGGCAATCTCCTGATGGGGGGCACATCCTGATCGCCAAGGTGGCCATCTCGCTCGACTCTCCACCTGGCCAATGCATCCTTATCCTGAACGTTTGCGCTTGAGGGAGATTAACCCTGTCCATTGGAACGTCTATGAACCAGGCAAGAATTTTGGTGAGTGGTACTCAGCTATCTATGATGAACTTGCTATAAGAGGCATGTTCGGTATCATGGCAGATGCTATGCTTGATTACCAGCCGGACGATGAGCCATCACCCTTCGGTGACTATGATGATGATGATGATGATGCTTCTGATGAGCGATACCCTGACAGAGAGGATTATCCCAACGCTAGAACCTGTAGCTATGCAAACGGCGTAGCATTTAGGTATATAGTCAACTCATTGTCCACTCCCCTTGTTCGCATATTTGCCACGCACACACACGTTGCGGCAACATTACTGCGAGGCCTCAGATTCCACTTTGGAAAGATCAACCCTGTCATGGCCGAACATCATCGATCTGTCCCGACTGTTGCCCTTGCTTGCCCGCCTGTGCCCGCTGTCGTAGTCGTTTCTCTGATGTCTGCAAATGCAACAATTGAGGACAACAGCTCCAGATCCAGCTCCAACTTCAGATCCACTGTCGTTGATATTGAACACTTGCATGTGGGGGAACTGTCTGACAACCCTGTCATCCCTCATACAAGTGTACCTGATGTAGCCCATGATAACATCTCACGGACTGTCACTCATGCCTCCTCTTCACCTAGCCCTCAAGCCAACCCTGATGACTTGCTTGAGGGGGATCTGAACATAAACCACACATCCACCTCCACGACAGAACCATCCACCACTAGTATCTCATCCTACTCCACCCAGCAAGACATCATGCCAACCACGGCCTGCATTCCCGTCATCCACAAGAGTGACAAGATAACCCCATCAATCTCAACTGATTGGGATCACACTTTCACCACCGTACTCACCCAAACACGTGTCCCACCTCTTCCACCTGAATACGACAAGCACCAGGCTCATGCCAACACCGCTGAGCTTTGCATCACAATCACACTCATCCACACTCATCTACACACATCCACGTACCCCTTGTTCTCCCAGCCCACCAGCCGTAGGCACATCAAGGCTGTACGCCTTTCTATAGGCATCGGATAACTTATCAGTAGATGAAAGGGAAATGGGGGAACATTAGCATAAGAGGATCTGCTCCTCCCCGTGTTCTGACTTACATGCAATAAGCTGCAGCGCTGTACAGCACTAACGTACTGCCCATGTGCTGATGTACAGAAGTACTGCTGCACTAAACTGCAATGCACCATGTACCTATTCTTGCATGCAGATATAAACATGAGCGATACCCTCGTGAGCTGATTTCTATCTGAATGCAACATAATCCTGATGCACCGATGCACAGCAACCTACTGATGTGCTGTACTGCACAAGATCCCAAGTGCTGTACAGTACTAATGTACTGCCCATGTGAATACACTGCTGTATTGAATTGTTGTGCACTAAACTGCAATGCTGTATTGCAGATCCTTTGCATGCAGATCCCATGAGCGATACCCTCGTGTGCTGATCTGCATGCACGAAACTGCAGTACTGTACAGCACCAGCGTATTGCCCATGTACTGCTCCTAATGTACTGCTGCACTGAACTGCTGTGCACTAAACTGCAAACTGCTGTGCACGATACCCTCGTGTATTGATCTACATGTGCACCCATGTGCTGATGTACAGAAGTACTGCTGCACTAAAACTGCAGTACTGTAAAGCACTAGCGACCTGCAGATTCCATGTACCTTCCAGTGCATAGTCAACCTCATGGCATAGTTACATAGTGCGATTTGATAATCCCCACCATCTGTTAAATAATTAGTAATGAAAACTCTAGGAATTAATTTTTGATCTGCCCCGTACTGCCACATGTACTTAGCCACGTGCTGTTCAAGCTTCTACCCCTTCGATGTTTTCATGCTGATAACATGATGCCTGCCCGATTCTAATTTAGCATTTCAGTACTTAGCCTTCACTCCCAAATGATGGGGGAGCCTAGCACAGACATCATCAGTTGTATTCCCCGCAGCCCTTGCATTCCCTGCAGCTGTCATAGTTAAGATCACATTGATCTGCAATGACCCAGCAGCCTCCAACAGCACCAGCAGTCCCTACCGTCCCTGCATTTTCTTATCCGCCCCTGAGTGCCCTTGCAGCAACCCTAGCTACCTCGCAGCCCCAAGCTGCTGACACCTTGTAGTTACCCTGCAGCAGTCCGCCATCAGCTTGCCCTTGACTGCTTCCCTAGCACGCCAGGCACCTAATAGTTAAAACATTGCTCCCCATCTGTTGTATTAGACCTGAACACTCTAGAATTAATTAGATTGTACGCCACCTGTACTGCCCCATGTACCTTCACAGGCAGTCAAATTTTTGAATTTAGAATTATCCTAGTCTATACCAGATGTCTGCATTTTAATTTAGGTTACAAGCTATCCAGCTACAACCCAAATGATGGGGGACTAGTCCAGACATCATGCCCTTCTCGTAACCAAGGTTATCTCCACAAGCCTTAACCAAGCCTGGCAGTTTCCTTCCAGCCCCATAAGCAGCCCCTCTTCACCCTAGCATGCAGCCTACCTGCAGCTTCCCTTTGGTTTCCTAGCAGCTTCCCTGCAATCTAGCCTGCTGTCCCTTTGCAGCTCCTTGGAGTTCACCCCAGCACCCTCCTGACAGGCCCGAGCCTGATCCTGCAGACCTTTCCTTGATATTGATTGATTGCACCATGACTGGCTGCTCTCTTCTATTCAGCTTAAGTCTGTACCTCCACGGCAGCCCTTTAAGCTGCCAACCTAGATCAGTGATTGAGAGTTCTTTAGACATGATAATCACCCTTGCTGAGCCAGCCTGCCTTGCCACAGCCGGTATTATTTTATCATTAACTCCTTGACAAGCCTGATGAGTTACAAATGTATTGTACCTCCATAATAGTTTTTTAAATTGTCACTCTAGTTTTTTAACTCCTCTAATTCCTGGAATTCTTTCGAATGAAGAATACCAGGAATTGGGGGGGATGTTATTCACCGGGTTTCACCGGCTCACCTAGAGTGACTTAGAGTGCACAGGACTACCTCCCTGCTGCACTGTACTGTGATGCCGCTGCCAGCTATGGCACGGACTCTGACGCCGGTACCCTAAGGTGCCGCGCCATCTCAGTACTTCCTCCTAGCGCATTGATCGAATGCTTATCTAACTGTAAAGATCTTATCCTTACCATCTTCCCCTCGTCTCTGTGCCCTGCACACGCTCCGGAAAACTACAATCGGCAGTACAGATCCTACACCGAGTGGTGGCTACCCTCATGTGGGTGACGATAGACTGTCTGCACCTCCACCCCTAGCATGTGCTGGACCCCCCAGATGCTAGCGCCCGGGCTGACGAAGCTCTCGTTAGGGAGCGAAGAAATTGATTGGCACGCGATGGCCTCTCGTTGTTGCGTGGGGAAAGATGTGTCCCAATAAACACGGGAAGACTGTTGTTGCCCCGAGGCAGAACCTCTCGTCAGAGAGGGCAGAAAATGAAAGGCGCAGGAAGGGAGGCAGCGGGGTGGGGGGGGGGGGGGGGAAGCACGTGCCACTGGGAGGGGGTCGTGTGCACATGGTGGGTGGAGATGGTGGAGAGAAAGTAGAGGAGAAGGGAGGAGATGATGACGAGGGAGGAGATGGCCTGGGGTGGTTGTTGGGTGCGAGGGGGGGAATAGACAAAGTGTGTGTCAAGAGGAGGGTGGGCAGGAGATGGTTAGGTAGGGAAAGGTAGGGGGATCATGGAGGTCCTGGGGTGTGTGGGGTGTGTGTGTGTGTAGGGGGGGGTTGTGAGGGGAGGGTAACTCTAGAGTAGGGAAAGGAGAGCGGGCAGCGTTAACATATTTATGCGAAGGGGGGGAATATCTTAAATTGTGGTAAAAGTGAGTAAGGTGGGGGGGGGAGAGAGGAGAGAGAGACGAGACAGACGAGAGAAGGAGGAGGAAGAGGACGAGGAGACAAAGATGGAGGGGGGGGGGGGGGGGGGAATGAGACGGAGAGAGAGAGAGATGAGAGAGAGAGAGGGGGGGGGGGGGGCATACAAGGGCGTTACCCGTTATGTAACCCAGACCAGTACAGTTGATGCAGTACAGTACAGTTGATGCAGACCTCTGTCAACTTACTTGGATGAGGGTTGATGGAGGGGTGGCTGGGTCGTTCACAGCTTGTACACTGTCCCTCATGGTGTCGTAGTCCCCCACAGTTGTCACAGTTGTGGATTGTTGACGCATAGGGGGAGGTGTTGGGACAGATGGAGGCAGTGTGTCCAAACCCAGTGCAGATCAAGCATTGGGTAGATGCAGGTGGCCACATACCTTGGAAGGTTAGCATAGGAATGGCTCCTCGTAGCAAATCTGCGGCGGCTGCTGCGTCCTCAAAAACTTGGATGTCAGAGGGTCCCCCGTCCGAGGTTGGGGTAGGGGGAGATGAGGATTCTCCGTCGTCAGACGGGGAGGAGGGGGGCTGGTGGGAAGGGGTGGGTGGAGGGAGAGCAGCATCTTGGGTAGAAGCTGGAGAGTGGTAGGAGGATGCGTGGGGAAATGTTAGAGTAGTGTGGGAATAGTAGAAAGGTTTTGCATCTTTGACGAACTTGGGCAATAGGGTGAAACCTTGGCCCCAGTCTCGTCGGATGTAGCGCAGGGCTTTAGCCGCATTGTTGGTGTACGCGTCAAGCGAATCAGCAAGGGGAGGGGTACAGTTTCGCAGAATATGGTCCATAGCCATGTAGTTGGATAGGGGTGTTATTCTGCTGTCTCTAGGGTAGTGGTAACCATTGGAGGGTTCATCAATGGGAGCATGTTCTAGATCTCCGTCAACGACTGAGAAGACTGAATCTTATTCGAGCAAGGGGGCCACAAGTTCTGCATATCATTGTGCAAAGACATTGTAACCTCCCTTACCATCTTATGGTGTATTTATTCGTCCTGGCATCTTGGAGTCTTGAGTGGAGCTTTGCGGAATGAGAATCCAATGTGCGATTGAACTGAAGAGAGTTTTTGACGACGTAGGCAGGAGAGAAGAAAGATCTTGTGGGCAGGAGATCAGGGGTCGGGGGGGGGGGCCCCGGGGGGGGGGGGCTTGTGAGGCCGACGGGGTTACAGGAGATGGCGGGAGGGGAGGAGAGGGGAACTGATGGGTAGACGCAGTGGGGGGGTTTGGTTGTTGCGGGGCAACGTACTGGTGTTATCCAGCGGAGGGTCTTGGGAGTTGCGGGGGCAACAAACTGGTGTGATCCAGCGGGGGGGGGGGGGGGGGGGGGGGGGGGGGGGCCTAAGCGATGACAAGTTTTCTGGGCTTGAGATCCTCTTCTTCGGGAGTTGCGCCAGCAACAATTGAAGACACTGCAGATGCGCGGGAGCTCGGGATCTACAGACAATTTGACAGACTTTGATGTGCTCAAATCTGTTGCAGTGGAAGACGCGGCGGCCGTGATGGGCGATAACCTTTAGCTTTCCGGAGTTCTATATCGTAAGTACAGAGACAGGGAAGGGACTAGGGCAGCTTACAAGCGTGATGCCATGTCAGGCGACATGGCTGGTATAAGAAGAGAAAAGGCGACAGTACTTCAGGGTACTGCCGCCACTAGGTGCTGGCCCTATCGGGCAGAGGCACTGTAATGGATGCTTCCAGGCGGAGGGCCTGGCGCACTAAGACACTCTAGCTGGACCGAGAGAACCGGTCTATAACACGACCAACCAACCCTGGGCTTAGGGTTGAGGGAGATACGGCTTGCATGTACTAGAGAACGCATCAGGGTAACCAGGGCAAAAGCTAGCAGCTGATCCTTCCCCCCCGATGCTGAGCAAGCACATGTTGTTGGTGATGTTGACGAATGAGGAAAAGCCACACAAGTAACTGCAGGTGTGGGTGGCAGAGAGGAATCCAGCAGTTTTTCTTGTGTCCAGAGTGTCAAAAGATATCACTCTGGTAGGGCATCAAGCCAGCTCCGAAGTTGACTCCACCTCGCTGAGTCCTGCAGTTGGATTGGGAACGGTTTCAGGTACCTTCTAAAACTACTATGTGGAGAATGAATGGATGATATGTTAACATGCAGTCCAAGTTATCATTCTGGTAAGGCATCATGCCTTATTGCCTTATCTACCGTGGTCAATAGATATGGTGGTGAATGTTCGTTTGGTCGAGGGTCGGTATCACCCACACACCTAAGTGTGCCTACTTTTTGTAGGAGTGGCAACGCCATTCGAACTGAATCCTCGGTGCCGCTGGTTTGTGTAGGGAGACACACCTCCTGGGGTGAAATACCTTTCACAACTAAAAAACAAAGATATAATGCCAACTCCGCCTCGCTTAGTCCTGCAGTTGGATTGGGAACGGTTTCAGCAATTCAGCTGCCTTATAAAACTACTTTATAGAGAATGATATATTGATGATGATGACGATGGCGATGTTGATGATGTTGATGATGATGATGATGATGATGATGATGAAGATGATGATACCATTATTCCTGGTGCCCTACTAGACTGCATATGTGTCCGCAGCTTGACGGACGCGGCTTGAACCAAGGGAATTTATGAACGTCATGCCCCAAATAAAATTAATACAAATTGGAGAGGCGTGATGTTAAAGGGAACCTCTCGTACGTTCCAGCTGGGGAAAGTCACCATCAAACAATGCCCTTTATCTTGCCCTTCAATTCCTTCCATCCTTTCTCCACTCCTACGCCTGCCCACACAGTTTCATTTTTTGCCCATCCCTTGATTCCTAACCATCTATTCTCCTGCCCTTGCCCTCCCCCATCACTGTTCATTAGGGAGGTCTTCAGCACCCTTTTGTTTGGCTTTTAAGGGGGCCTTCTGGGTGGGAAGGGTGCCGTAGGGGTGCTGAGAAGGATACCGAAGACCCCCCCCCCCCTCCCCCCTCCCACCCAAATTGCAGTGCATCTCAGCCAGAGCAGACATACATACTCTTTAGTAGGTCTCGAAGGAAAATGTGAAACTATTCAGAATAAGTTTATGAAAAGGGCTCTTGGCGTTATAGAGAACACCTCTACCGACTAGGTCCTCAATGAACTCAAGAGGTCACCTACATGGGCTCAATGGTTGAGACAATGTATTGGCTTTTGGAATAAAACCATCGACCGTAAGGACGATGATTTTGTGAGAAGAGCCTTGCTAGAGAATGTTCTAATGGCAACCAGAGATAGCAATAAACAATGCTGGTCTCATGGATTACTAAGATGCATTCAGAGATTAGGTGTTATAGAACATTTCTCTGATATTATTCAAGATAATCAGACGTCACTGAGCAAGATTGACTGAGGAAAAATTGATGAAGGCATCTCTAAAATAACAGACATTGACTGGCAATCCCTGAGTACATTGAACCCCAGGGATCTTGGTGATAACCAAGGAATCGGCATTAAAACTATTACGTAAGTGAATTGGATGATGTTAGAGGATAGAAACCATAGTATAACGTACACTAATTTATTAGACAATAGGGATGATATTAAATGCATAGCGAGACTACATCTTCGAGCTCACAACTTAAATGTTGAATCAGAAAGGAGTACCTCACGTTGTGGCAGAATTTGCAGGTGCTGCGATATGATGGTTGACGGTAGAAGAGTAGTCGAAGATGAAATGCATTTCATATTAGAATGTCCGTCATCCGCTGAGGATAGAAAAATGTTTTTTGAGAAAATGAACATTGAACCTGAAGTGGTGGATAAAAACTCCAGTATGAAGCTGATCATGAATCCTGATTCCTTTAAAGGATGGAAAACTTAATTCAATTTATAAAAAATGCGATAATAATCGCACAATTAAATTATCATCCCAGCCGAGATGATGATTTAATAATATTTTAGAATTAAATTATCACTGTAGCACAAACTCAGGGCCCCCGTCGGTTAAACGATTGTTTGGGGTTCAGTTCATCAGTGCTTAAGCCCTTCCTATACGGTTGGGCAAGTCCCTTTAGCCTATTTGGCCTACCCCTGGACTGGAACATACATACATACATGCAGGGGTGGCAACGCCATTCGAAATGAATCTTTGGTGTCACTGGTTTGTGTTGGGAGACCCGTCTCCCAAATGGTGAAAGGTGAAATTCCTTTCACAAACAGTCACAACTTAAATAAAAAACGCACCTGTAGTCCCAGGAGAGCTGTGGTGGGCTGCCTTGGGTGTTGGGAATAGGATAGGGGTTGAGGATTCCCCCCTTGCAAGCCATCATTTCAGGTGCACACGGAACCTGCAGCAAGGGATACGTGGCGGTGGTAGTTGTGATAGTGGTCATGATGCTGTTGCTTTTGTTTTTGTTGCTGTTGTTGCTGTTGTTGTTGCTGTTGCTGTTGTTGCTGTTGTTGTTGCTGTTGTTGCTGTTGTTGCTATGTTGTTGCTGTTGTTGCTATGTTGTTGCTGTTGTTGCTGTTGTTGTTGCTGCTGTTGCTGTTGTTGCTATTGTCGTTGTTGTTGTTGTTGTTGTTGTTGTTGTTGTTGTTGTTGTTGTTGTTGTTGTTGTTGTTGTTGTTGTTGTTGTTGTTGTTGTTGTTGTTGTTGTAGTTGTAGTTGTAGTTGTTGTTGCTGCTGTTGTTGCTGTTGTTGTTGTTGTTGTTGTTGTTGTTGTTGTTGTTGTTGTTGTTGTTGTTGTATTTGTTGTTTCTGTTGTTGAGGTGCTTGTGTTGGTAAGACCTTGCCTAACTGGAATATATGGTACATACATACTGCCATGGGTAATTGGAGATTCATAGAGCATACCTGGGGGACAACATCATAACTGAAGGTGATGGCCCTGATGTTAATGTTTTTGTTTTTGTTGTTGTTGTTTTTGTTGTTGTCGTTGGTGGTGGTACATACTGCCATGGGCAATGGGAGATTCAAAGAGCATACCCGAGGGACGATATAATAAATGAAGGTGATGGCTCTGATTTTGATGATGATCTCTGATTTTTTTTTTTTTTTTTTTGGTTGTGGTGGTACATACACGCTGCCATGGGCAATTGGAGATTCAAAGAGCATACCTGAGGGACGACATCATAATTGAAGGTGATGGATCTGATGTTGACCTTCTCGGACAACCTCTTGTTGAATGCCTTATTGCCTGCATTGGGCGGCGCAAACAGGAAGGCATCCACCTGGATGCGGTTCAGCCCTGGCACTGCCTCGTTGATGTACTGCTGGACCAGATAGGAAAGGATGGTGCTGACACCCGCTCCGAGAGAGTGGCCTGAGATGGAAACAAAATGTAAAATGTTATGCCTTGCAACTTGGGTGGGGGAGGGGGAGGGGGAAAAAACCTTCTCGTTTGCTTGCATTGAGGAAAGTTACTATGGGTTTTGGACACAAAATGTAAAAGGTTATGCCTTGCAACTTGAGGGGGGGGGGGGGGGGGGGGGGGGGGGGGGGGGGGGGGGGGTGAAGGAACCTCTCGTTTGCTTGCACTGGGGAAGGTTACTGTAGGTTTTGCTTTCGAAGGCCGCTGCTTCACCCTCGGAAATTGTGAACCTTGCCACCGGCTTGACCCCCCTGATCTGGTCAGTCAAAGCTGGTACTAAACCTATGATGAGATGTTGATGAGCTAGCTGATGATGATGATGATGATGAGATGATGATGATGATGATGATGATGATGATGATGATGATGATGATGATGGAATGATGATGATGATGATGATAGGATGATGATGATGATGATGATGACTGATGATGAGATGATGATGATGATGATGATGATGATGATGATGATGATGATGATGATGATGATGATGATGATGATGATGATGATGATGATTGATGATGATGATGATGATGATGATGATGATGATGATGATGATGATGATGCTGATGATGATGATGATGATGATGATGATGATGATGATGATGATGATGATGATGATGATGCTGATGATGATGATGATGATGATGATGATGGTGGTGGTGGTGGTGGCGGTGGTGGTGGTGGTGATGATGATGAAGTAGAAGTAGAAGAAGTAGATGATGATGGTGATGATGATGATGATGATGATGATGATGATGATGATGATGATGATGATGATGATGATGATGATGATGATGATGATGATGCGATGGCGATGGCGATGATGCCATTTTTCCTGGTGCCCAACTGGACTTCAAATGTGCCAGCACCTTGACGGAGTCAAGGGGGGCTTATGACCAAGTCATGCATATGCACAGAGAAGAAAATAAAATAAAACTAACCTGCAATGGACACGTGGTGAATGCGGCCCTTCACTACTTGCTGCTCCAGAATGGGTTGCAGTGAGTCGAAGACCTGGAGCGCGATGATAGAGAAGCCGGCATGGATGCCGCCCATGCCCTCCAACCTAGGGTCGATCATATCTGAGTTGGTGAACGGTCTGAGTGCCCTTCACCAAGATGACCAACATGTTGTCTTGCGCAATGACCGAGGCGAAGGGAATGGTGAAGATGTTGCTAGGGTCGTCGAAACCATCCACATCACCGTTTTTAGTCTCCTTAATGTCCACCGTGTGAACGTGGGTCCAACCCTGTGGAACATGAGAATCACACAAATAAGTGCCTTTCACCAAGATGGCCAATATGTTGTCGTGCTTGATGAGCGAGGAGAAGGGAATGGGGTATTGAAATTGAAATTGTTACATCCGTGTAACGCAGTCACTCACAGGACATGAAATTAAGGACACCACCGCGTAAGCCAGGGCTAGCCAGGGTACTTTAATTGACCAAATTGGTCAGCGCGTTGTAGTGCACAAAGCGCAAAAACTGCGCGCTGCGCCCACAGGGGGGGTGAAAAAACTGCGCGAAACGCGCAGTGGGCTCAAAAAGGCAGCGCGCCAGCGCGCTAAAAAGTGCACTTTGAAGTACCCTGGAGCTAGCAGTAGTCACCGTAAGGGAATGGGGTAGCTCATTGCGTTCCATGACTAAATGACCAAAAATCAAAATCTCACAAAGTTACTTCAGTCACGTAATTCAAAATGTCAGCAAGCCGAAATATAGGGTGGCTTATGGTGAAGATGTAGCAAGGGTGATCAAAAACAGCTACAGAAGTACAGAACCGTCTCAAGTCTCCGGAAGGTCCATCGTGAGACTGGGTACAACCCTGGGGCACATGAGAATCACACAACTAATTTACCAATCTCATAATTTTAAAAAGCGTGTATAATTCTCGACGGTCTTTTGGGGCCTTCTTATGAAGACTCGGCAACAAAATTATTATCACTGCAGCACGAACTCAGGGCCTCCATTGGTAAAACGATTGTTTGGGGTTTAGTTCATCCGTGCTTTTTCTGTTCACCCCCCCCCCCTGATATCATAGTTGGGCAGGTCCCTTTAGCCTACTTAGCTAACCCTGGTCTGCAACAACAGACTTACATAAATTTGAATAGGCAGAAAAATACACGGTGAGTAGTGAAACGTGAGCCTAACAAAAATGACCAAATTAGTGAATCCTGGAGTGCTCCCGTTGATAGGACCTTCCCAAGTCGTCTGCTGCCCATGGTGTACTGGCTCACGCAGCAGATGACAGTCTTATCAACGCTACGCTATTGGCCTCCAGGTTGAAAGTGAGGTAAGCAACATACATTTAGGTGGCAGGTTTCAAGCAAGATAAGGCAGTGCAACAAGCAGAATGAACAAATCAGGTATGCGCCCAAGGCGCTTGTATCAATACGGCCTGGTATTGTTGTCTGCAGACGTAGGGAACTGGTTCACCTGCAGACAACAGCCTTAGGGATGATGCCCCACATGTCATCGGGTTGATGCCGAAGCATCATGCAAATGCTAATGCACGAGCAGATTCAAACAGGACCAACAGGACCGACCAATGCATTATTGTCAGCGTGAATTACTAGGACACGAGTGCCTTAGTAGTTCACCAATAAGGCACTCGTGTCCTAGTAGTTCACGCTGACAGGACTCAAGGCGACCGCTGTAGAAGATCTCAAAAGAAAAGGGCCTTGAATACGAAAGACGTGTACAAGGTGCGTGGTGTCAACATACATACAATACAAACCTGGGGCACAGGAGGCTCCATGTTGTTGCCCGCTACAGCACAGGGCGCGTAGATCGCAAAGTTCATGACATTACGATACATCCAGTAGTAGTTTGCGCCCTCACTTTCCCACTTGAAACTTGAACTTGCGGCCCGTCCCCCACGATGTCCTGTAGGGGGTAGGGTAGGGAGGTGCCATGGGCAGACATGTTCACAGGCCCGTCAATGGCATCCGCATTGCAGGCCATTTTGTCCCAGGCGGGGCTCACGTAAGCAAGTGCGGATGCAAGCACAACAATGGAGGAGCAGCCCTTAAAGGTGTAGGGCCCTTGCACGCCCAGCACCCCACAGATGTCAGTGGTGGGGGAGATGTCCAGCCAGCCGGAAAGGTTGCCACCAGTGAGGTTGCCATCGGTCAGTTTGCCACCGGTTATGTTTGCCTCTTGAGCAAAGCCCAGCTGGGCACTTCCAGCGATCAGCAGTAGAAGCAGTGCCGCTGCATTCATCTGTTTAGCTTGCATGGTGGTAGTGGCTCCTGTGAGGCAAAGATTTTGTTTAGTTTGTGGGTATTTCGGCCTTCAGGCTGTTCACCTGTCCTGGGGATGAGGGGGTGGGTGGGGGACGTGGGGGTGGGTGGGTGGGGGGGGGGGGGTGGGGGGGAATAAACATGCTACCCTTGGTAGAGACACTACTACCAAACCATACTTCTCAGTACAGAATGTAATCGGATGAGTGTAGACAGTTCCTAGGCATGTCTAGGTCCTGCAGGCTAGCCGCAGGGAGATGACAGGGTCCGGCGCTTGGGGTCCGAATCGTGTCTCGCTTGGGGTCCAAATCAGAGGGTCCTCTGGTCCAAATCGTCCCTCGGGCTCTATGTCCGGCATTAGCTTTCCGGCCGCTGTTTGTTTGTGATGGTGAAGAGGGCCGTGTGGTGGTGTTCGCTGTCAGTGTTTCAGTGTTTGTGCAACCGACGCCTGACGTGCGCGTGCGATCGAGATGAAGAAGAAACGCCAGCAAACGGTCTCGTAAATAACTGGCTTACGTCAGCTAGATTCCGTTGCCAACACTCCGCCCATTTTCCGTGTCGCTTGCGAAGCTACCTAAGACTTGTGATGCTGTAGTTGCAGCAAGAAACGGGAAGGCGGTACAAGGCACCTGGTAAGATCGCTGCGACTGATACCTAACAAACTGGTAACTTGGTAACTTTCGATCCGTCACTGTCGATCGACCAAACATAGACTGATTTACCTGGAGAGCTTCGATGGCTTGGACTTCGGAAAGGCTTGTCGTGCTTCGAGACCTTCTGATCTCCTGGTCCCGTGACGAGGCGGATGTCTTGGAGGGTGGGAGCCTGTTAGTTGTGTGAGAGATCCACAGGCAGGCTGGAAGAATCTGAGAGCCGAAGAGCCTTGCAGTTTTTTATTGGCTTACTGAGTCCCAGCCTCAGAGGAATGGCGCTAGAAGATAAATGGAATGAAAGCTCAGGAAACGTCGATCTAGCTGGGGAATCAAGGTATCTATTGACGTATGTACAGTGTACTGTTCTGGTTCAATTTCTTTGTTGCCGTGTGTGTGTCCCTGTCACAGTGTGGGAGTACGAGCTGTGTCGGTGTGTTAACAAAGAGGAGCGATGCTCGCTTTTTATGCTGGACTTCTGCAGGGCGCTGGCCCTGCCCTGGCGCACTATCACTCTGATCACCCTAGTGTAATAGTAAAGAGTACCCATTGACCCCTTGGTGTTATTCTTCGATGCCAACGGCCCGCGGCCCACGTGCACAGGGCTGCCATGTCGGATCGGTCGCGGTGGCACAGCAGAGGGATGCTCAGTAACGTGTTCATGCAGTTACGGCACCCGCGTGCCATGCCATATTAGCCTAGTATCATTATCGGAAGTTCCCAGATCACTTTCTCCAACCTCCACCTCGTCCACTGATGTCCACTGAGCCCTCCTATGTTAGACTAGTGCTATACTAGACTATGAGCTTTGAGTCCTCACCGTCACTTTTTTAGTGTAAACAAGAGTACTTTTCCGACACAATTCCGAGACTTTCCGAATCGCGTCTGATTTCCTCCTGTCAAGTAACGGCAGGGAACGATTCGGGTTTCGAATCCTGATGTAAGCGGTTGCCAGCAGCCAGCAACCGGAAACAAGGGCGTGACCGCCCTTGAGTTGGATTGGACCAATTGGGCCAAGGGATCCGCTGGGGATGGGGATGGCCGGATGGGTAGCCCCCCTGTAAGTAGGGTTGTTTTGTGTGCGGTTTGAGGTGTGCGGTGTGTCTAACCTTGTTGCTGCCCTCGTGGCTGTTCTTGTGAAAGGTGTGTCTCGTATACCGCGCTTTGGTACACAGTCGCGCGTTACCACATAAACTGGGGCTGTGCACCCTTCGACAGTGACTAGGCAGTCTTCTTCGGGATGACTGCCGAAATCAAACGTCAAGTGGTTCGGGGCGCAGTTTGACTTAAATCTACCTGGAAGATGAGGTGACGTGACTAAAAATACAACTTGTCTGAAATTTGCTTCGAGTCGGAGAAGAGGTGACTGTCTTCGCGAGTTTATTGAGCTGCCTTCCGTTTGCAAACGTCAGTTGGTGCGGTCCACCTGCAATTTGTAGGGTGAACCCTAAGGGGTAGGTCAAACTGCTCTTGGTCCGGCCGATTTTGGTCCGATTTTGGTCCGATTTTGGTAGATTTTGCCTATCACCAAAATCTTAGTGGTCACACTACAACATTGACCAGAATCGATCTTGGTCAGGACCAAAATCGGACCAAAAGCAAAAGCTAAATCGAGCAAAAGCAAAATCGGGGGGGGGGGGGGGGGGGTATTTGCCTCGGTTTTGCTTTTGGTCCGGATTTTTTCTGGAACTTTATATTGTTTTCTGTTGTTATCTTTTCCGTATCTTCGTTGTTTCACTCATGCCTTTTCTTATCCAATTCTTAATTATTGTTGCTTCTAGTCATCAAATTTTTCAAAGGGTGCGGCACAGTCGCAAGCTGATATTGTGTTGAGATATGGCCCAAATAGCTGCAAATGAGAAGGAACATGTTACATAAATTGTATAAAAAATACGAAATCATCCAACTCTCTCTCGCTATTGGGAATGTCTCTTCAGCCTATTGGGCTTGCACATGATCATTAGGTGTGTGCTGTCAAGCAACTGCCTACTCAGCTTTTTCAACGCTTTTTCTTTCAGCACTTCTTGTCACGGTTGGGCGGCGAAAAACTACTTTACCAACAAGAAAGACTTAGTCCGATCTCTGTGCGTTCAGGCCAGGGACAACCGAGAGGGTGTCACTGGCATGGCACTTGAGTTGAAGGACTTAGAGGCCATGTCCCTTGAAAAGAAAGGGTGGATGCATTTGGGGCTGTGGGTGGAACTCTTCAAGACCCATTCGACGTTATGTCCCTATCTTTATTATGTCCCTATGGGTACGTCTGGGGGTACGCCTGGGATGATGGGTGGTCCATTCATGCCAAACATGAGCCAGAACCCCCCTAGCTAGATGGCTATACTGATTTTTTGTTGCATGTCGTTGGCACATTACTCGTGCGGTACCCACGAGAGAGATTGTCACTTCGTAACATGGATTCAGGAACCTCGTCGTATTTCCTATGTAGCAAGATTTGAGAGGTTGAATTTAAAGTGGTACATTATTCCTACTTGGTACTTCATTAGATGTTCCCAGCAAGCGAATTGTTACATTATTCCCCAATTGAACTTGGCTACATCCCTCTAGCAAGCAACTTGGATTTCTTTTCTTACTATTATTAATTGACGACTTGGTCATATAATTTAAACCGAGGTTGTAACAGAGGTTCCCAAATCTGCATTGTTTCCACTATCCAGTCTCCCTACTTGCAGCTCCCTGTAGCTCCGTCCCTGCTGCGGGCAGCTCCCAGCTCCCTGCTCCCTGCTCCTGCTCCCTGCTCCTGCTCCTGCTCCCGCTCCTGCTCCGTCCCTGCTGCGGGCAGCTCCCGCCCCTGCTCCTGCTCCCTGCTCCTGCTCCCTGCTCCCTGCTCCCAGCTCCCTGCTCCTGCTCCCAGCTCCCTGCAGGTCCTCCAGGTCCCAGCACCTTGCAGGTCATGCAGGTCCTGCAAAAAAAACAAAAGCGCACCAATTAAAAAACTGGTGCGAGCGCACTTTTTCAAAGGCAAGTGCGCTTTTTTGACAGCGCACATTTTTGAAGGCATCGGCACTTTGGGGGCTGTCAAAAAATTGTCATCAGTTCAAAAACATTACAGCTTTTAGACTTGAAAACAATCAGCTATACTACTGTATTTAAATACCTGACCAAAAGCAAAATCGAAAGCAAAATCGGATCAATGAATTGTCTCAAAGACCAGATTTTGCTTTCGTTTTAGCTTTTGGTCCGATTTTGGTCCGATTTGGTCGCTTTTGGTCCCCACCAAAATCGGGCCCTAATCGGACCAAAATCGGACCAAAAGCGAAAGCTAAATCGACCAAAAGCAAGAGCAGTGTGACCTACCCCTAAGGTTCCCTAGCGCATCCGTTTGGCGCACCCGTTTGGCGCGCCCGTTTTGCTCGTCCGGCAGTACGCCTGATGTACCGAAGTCGCTACCCATGGAGGGGCGGTAACTATATTGACCGCCCCCTGAGCTGTTGTTTTTTGGAATTGTAAGCTTATGTACGGGCGGTCAGTCATGTACTTATGTTGTATCCTTGTTGCTTGCGAATTAACAAACAAACAAACAAACAAACAAACAAACAAAAAAGGGACATTTTGCAGGGTTGCTGTTTTTAAGCAGTATTGAACGTGCCTATACTATTATGCAAATCATTTATGAAGGTTAGATTTTGTTGTTAGAATTCGATGCAGAAAAAATGAGACCGATCAGAGGTCGGGTTGATTTTAGGGAATATTTTGAAGGTGTTGCATGTTTGGACTGGGCAGTATGTGCCGTTCAGGTCTGGGCTGGACGGGACCTTCCGCGGAGGGGTGGTCGGGTGTGTGCGCGTGTGCGACCCAACTGCCATTTTGCTCCCGTGGTTTTCCTCCCGCGTGATCACCTATCATCAGAGATCTCTGCCTATCATCGATTATCGATCGACTGATCTGGAAACCGGGCACCCCTAGAGCGCCCCTTTCGCCCAGGAGCCAAATCACTGCGTACCGGCTGTTCTTTCTTTCTTTCTCGGCCACGCCCGTGACGACTGTTTTTCTTTCTTTCTAGTTTCAACGCTAATGGAAGAACAAGCAGGTGATGCAAGGTCCCAGTGCGAAGGAGCAGCCCGCAGCGGGCTGGGCGCAATACCCGGGGATCTGTTCAGCAACAGTATCTTGCCGCTTCTCAGCCGCTGCGAGAAGGTGGCTTTGCGGTGCAGCTGCAAAGCATTGTCGCAGAAAGCTTCCATCACCAGCCTTAACTGCGCTAAAATCGGGCTAGACCTCTGGAAAAAGTACCAGGACGCTAGTTTTACCCCTCGCAAGTTCAGGATTCCATTGCTTGACGTTTTCCCATCGGTGCGAGATCTGCATTTTCGTCAGGATGTGGCATACATCTCCATGCCCGATCCCCACGAGCTCTTGAAAAACGGGCCTCGGAGCCTGCTTGAGGTTGACCATTATAAGTGGTTGGGGGGTGAATTGGAAGCGTTAGGTCGCCTGGTCGACCTCCAGGCCGACCTGGAAGTGCTCCCCTTCCCTCTTGTTTATATGATGAGGTCAGGCTTGCTTGACCATTCCTTCCTGGACATACCAGGTGTCAGAAGTCACATGGAACTGTGCCCAGAGGGATTAGTAGTGGATACGCACCAGATTGCATCCTATTTACAGGTCATCGCTGACTATTTGGGTGACTCACTGAGTAGCATCAGCATGCAGCACTAAGCAAGCAGGCGTCAAGTGCTGGTAAAGGACATTGAACTCAACCCCTTTGCCCCCCTGGCTGCTTGCCATAACCTCACCAGCCTGGAGTTGGTATGCATGGAGCTGAACTCTGACCTTCGCCCAGTTCCTGAAACATTCAGATACATGCGACCTTCTGTGTGTGAGGTGAGAGGCTCAGATGGAGAGGTGGAAGGTTGTCGGATAGGGTTACGGAAACATGCTGCAACAGAAGAATGATCGGAACATCGTTTTGTACGCCTCTGGGCGTCTAACAGAATGCCAAGTGCAATTTATCCCCCCGCGCTAGACCCACGGGCACCAGGGCTGTGAAAACGCAGCAGTATAGTATACAGCTTGATATATAGAGCCCTGGGCCGGAGTTCCACATTGTTTTTCTACCGAGACTAAATTTGTTTTGCACGTGATTATACACAGATTGTACTGATCATTTTTTTATTATATTGGTTTCATTCTTAAACAAGCATGGTCAGAAGCAGTTCCCATTTCTGCTTGAATGTGGCAACATTTGTCTCCTACTACTGTATCCTGCAACCTTGAGAGGCATTTGGCATATTATTTGTACTGCTTGCCGTTTTTGCCCACCCCATGTTGCCAATCTTAGTTGTACTGCTTGCAATTTCTGCCCACCCCATGTTGCCAATCTTAGTTGTACTGCTTGCCGGTTCTGCCCACCCCATGTTGCCAATCTTAGTTGTACTGCTTGCCGTTTCTGCCCACCCCATGTTGCCAATCTTAGTTGTACTGCTTGCCGGTTCTGCCCACCCCATGTTGCCAATCTTAGTTGTACTGCTTGCCGGTTCTGCCCACCCCATGTTGCCAATCTTAGTTGTACTGCTTGCCGGTTCTGCCCACCCCATGTTGCCAATCTTAGTTGTACTGCTTGCCGGTTTTGCCCACCCCATGTTGCCAATCTTAGTTGTACTGCTTGCCGGTTCTGCCCACCCCATGTTGCCAATCTTAGTTGTACTGCTTGCCGGTTCTGCCCACCCCATGTTGCCAATCTTAGTTGTACTGCTTGCCGGTTCTGCCCACCCCATGTTGCCAATCTTAGTTGTACTGCTTGCCGGTTCTGCCCACCCCATGTTGCCAATCTTAGTTGTACTGCTTGCCGGTTCTGCCCACCCCATGTTGCCAATCTTAGTTGTACTGCTTGCCGGTTCTGCCCACCCCATGTTGCCAATCTTAGTTGTACTGCTTGCCGGTTCTGTCCACCCCATGTTGCCAATCTTAGTTGTACTGCTTGCCGGTTCTGCCCACCCCATGTTGCCAATCTTAGTTGAACTGCTTGCCGGTTCTGCCCCCCACCCCATGTTGTCAAATGGTTGTGAGTCTTGGAGAGAAGGTGGCAAACCTGATTCTAAACATTTGAGCTGGTTTTGTCCATCAGGCTCCCAGGTTTGGGAAATGTATTCGGATTTCAGATGCTGGGCTTGAACATTGGGCATGCACGTTTCTAAGTATCGACGGATTGCAGATGCTGGGCTTGAGCATGGGGCATGCACGTTTCTAAGTATTGACGGATTGCAGATGCTGGGCTTGAGCATGGGGCATGCACGTTTCTAAGTATTGACGGATTGCAGATGCTGGGCTTGAGCATGGGGCATGCACGTTTCTAAGTATTGACGGATTGCAGATGCTGGGCTTGAGCATGGGGCATGCACGTTTCTGAGTATTGACGGATTGCAGATGCTGGGCTTGAGCATGGGGCATTCACGATTATAAGTATTTACGGATTGCAGATGCTGGGCTTGAGCATCGGGCATGCACGATTCTAAGTATTGACGGATTGCAGATGCTGGGCTTGAGCATGGGGCATGCACGATTCTAAGTATTGACGGATTGCAGATGCTGGGCTTGAGCATCGGGCATGCACGATTCAAAGTATTGACGGATTGCAGATGCTGGGCTTGAGCATCAGGCATGCACGATTCTAAGTATTGACGGATTGCAGATGCTGGGCTTGAGCATGGGGCATGCACGATTCAAAGTATTGACGGATTGCAGATGCTGGGCTTGAGCATTGGCTAAGGGTAGGCTATGACGCTAGGTTATATAATATTAGTGGATACATAATATTACACAATTTTAGTCAGACGAGTCATCTCACCTGAAACTAGGGAAAGGCAACTTATATGAGCGTTTGAAAAACTATTATTAACGAATATTATTACAGTGTCACAATAATATTAAATTTTCAAATAAATTGAAATTCTGGTGAGACGGCTAGTCCGACTAATATTATTTATTCACTAATATTACAGTTCATAACATAGCCGGCCCCTAATCATGCCATCTAACTCCAGATTGCACTGTGTAGCAGTAGATTGGAATTAACTATACAATCATCTGAAATGATGATCTTGTAGATACTGGGGTTGTTGTGGTAAGCCACAACAGCCCCCCATCCCCCTGTCCAGGGGGGTATTACCCCATACCGCCCCCCACTAACTACCCCCACCCACCCCTTGCTCCACAGTCAGTGCCCTTGTCCTGGCTTACAGCTTTGACAAGCCTCACTAACTACCCCCACCCTCCCACCCACCCCTTGCTCCACAGTCAGTGCCCTTGTCCTGGCTTACAGCTTTGACAAGCCTCACTAGCTTGAAGCTGAAGCACCGCATCCAAATCGACAGTGGCAGGGGTAGAGCTTCAGTAACTTCAGAAATGCAGTTCAAAGGCGTGCGATGGAGGCTAGGACTAGAGCACTTGGGTTGTGCACCAAGGCTGAGGGTCCTCCACCTGGGCGGGGGAGAGGGTTTAGTACATATTTTTGGTGGCGCCCTCCCCGATGGCAGCAGCAGCAGCAGCAGCAGCAGTTCCATGGCAGCAGCGATTAGGCAGATGCCCCTCCTTCAGGACCTGATGCTGGGCCCATGGTGTGCCGTGGACAATTGCGTGGCCCAGGCCCTGAGCGGCCTTACTGACTTTCGCTCTCTTGAATTCTGGAGAATATGCTTGTCGTGTCACAATCCCCTGGAGAAGCTGGAAATACTTATTGGCCGTCACTCTGACAACTACACCAACCGGATCCAAGACGGTGCTACCTTCTCATGCACGGAGCTCTCTTACCTTCTCTCTGGCACCACCCGGCTGCGTAGGCTGGAAGGAGTCAGCAAGCTAAGTGACATCGGGTCTGCTTCTTGCCTACTTGCAGTAGCCAAGGCACTCCAGCACTGCAATATCAGCAAACTCTACGTGGATGGTGACCTGTCTGTGGATGCAGATGATAGTGAAGATGATGATGATGATGAGGAGGAGGAGAAAGATGATCGTGAAGATGCTGATGAGGAGGAGGAGGAAGAGGAGGAGAAAGTTGATAGTGAAGAAAGTGATGATGGCAACACGAAAGACGATAGTGATAAGTCAGCAATGCCGGATCAACTTCCAGCAACAACACTACAGCCACTGGGAAAGACACTGACCGACCTGGTTGTGGAGCGTACTTCCATCCAGCAGCAAAGGACAAAAGCCTTGGTTCGCTCACTCCCTTGTCTCAGCCACCTCAGCTTGAAAGACTGCAAGATCATGGATGGCGCCCTCACTCCTCTCCAAGACCTTCCAACGCTACAATGCTTGAGTGTCCAATCGGGTTCGCTGACGACGGAAAGCATTGTGGCGCTTTGCTCTGGAGCCTCCCATGCCTTTACCGTCAATGTACCTGATTGGCCGGTAGCGCTGTTGGATGCATGCCGTGCTTTGCTTCCCTCCTGCCCAGTCACCCTAACCAATAAGCAAATGTAGCGCCACACAGGGGGTAGTGAGGAAGTTGCTCGTGTACCGCAAAAATGTCGAAAAATGTGTCAGGGGGGGGGGGGGGGGGGGGGGGGGGGGGGGGTCCAGCCGCTTTCAGAAATTTCCTCTCGTGAAATCCGTTTGAGGTCGAAACTTCCTCAATATTCAGTTTCTGAGGAAGTGAAGCAGACCTGTGACACTGGCTCGACACAGACACAAACACAGACCTGTGACACAGGCTCTACGAGATCTTTTGAATCCGCGCCTATTTCCGACAACGACTTAATACGGAGGCGTGATCCTCGAGGCACCTGCCAGGCTGGCAGATCCTTGTACAGAAGTCGAGCCGGTTTCGAAATATCATTTTAACTTCCTCACCAGTCGGAATCTGACAAAGTTAAGCATACTTTCGAAACTGGTTAGACGAGAGCATTCCGAATCCGAAGTATTGTATATGCTTTAGTGTCTCGATTTGTATTTTTAATTACATGGCATCGAAAAATCGAAAAATTGTCCCAACAATTCAAAAAATGGCTTCAACAATTCGAAAATAAAAATCTTAAAATGGAATCTACTTGAGTCGTGAGGCTATAATCAGCATAAAATCTGTTTATCAGGTCAATTGAAGCGAAAACACACTAGGCTATAACAAAGCACACTATTTGAGTCGTTAGGCTATATTCAGTTAGGAAGTTGTAAATAATCATTTCATTTATCTATACTGCACACAAAGGGCCAACACAATTAAAACCACAAATAAAGAGCCTACACAATTAAAACCACAAATAAAGAGCCAATACAATTAAAATCACAAATAAAGAGCCAACACAATTAAAATCATAAATACTAACCGAAGTGCTATTTCAAAGAATTATTCAGGACTTGCATATTATATTCAACAAGATAAAATACAAATGCAATTATAATATGACCGATGTGTCATTGTTTCAAGCTATCATATATTGCACATCCAAGTTTCTAGGATGGACAGCTCCCCTAGGCGGGGCGGGGTGGGGTGGGGTAATGTGTGCGGGGGAGGTGGGGGGGGAGGGAGGGATGGAAATGCATCATGCTGTGACCCCACATCACACCACACACCACGCCCCACCCCCACCCAACACACACACCAACAAATGGTGGGCAAGTGCTCACGAAGGACCACCTGGCTGCATGTGAACATCCAAGTTTCTAGGATGGACAGCTAGGATGGACAGCTCCCCTATCTCTATATCTAACCAAACTTACTGCGCTGATATCGTTAGTATTCTACATCTGTTGACATATTGACGCACAGCCTAGTGGATAAATCAAAGAGCTGTCTAAAAACTGCAGGCCTGCAGAAACCGACTTTTTTCAAACAAACAGGCCTGCAGAAACCGACTTTTTTTCAAACAAACAGGCCTGCAGAAACCGACTTTTTTCAAACAAACAGGCCTGCAGAAACCGACTTTTTCTCAAACAAACAGGCCTGCAGAAACCAACTTTTTTCAAAGATGTAGGGGATGGAAGAGGTATAGCTTGTTATAAAATATGTTTGTTGAAGCGGGAGGATGGCAAACGGGAAATATCTGGTACCCCGTCCAAAAAGTTGGAATAGTAAAAAAAGGGGGGGGGGGCGGACCCTGCCAATTTAGATGAAAACTAGCCTATGTTGTGGCAAATCATCTCCTTTAGTACCCTGCATTTTTAAAACCCTGAGAATGTTTGTGGAATGTTTTTAAACACGGCCTGAACACAAGTACAAATTATTCGAGTCTGCAACCTAGATACCTCAATATTTCAGCTTCCTGGAGCCTCCTTACAGTTCCTTTCCTTCCTTCAAGATCCTTCATAACTAACTTGCCTAGTATTGGCATGGAAACTGCATGGGCTTGCTACATGAAGCCCACCGAAAGGTCTAAATGTAACGCCCACCTGCGCCCACCATCATTATGTCAGCTCCAAGGTGCGCCAGCTCGCTTTAGTTTGGGCTGAATCGCCAGCCAGGGGAGCTGCCTAGAAGCTGCTGCCTGCAGCCAGCTGTAGCCTACAATAAAAGCTATGTCTCGAATCGTAGTATGGGTCTATGGGTCCATTAATTGCTCTGCTCTGAGTGCACAACAAGAAGCTATTGTTCAGTTGGTTAGGCCCCTATCAGGCCTTCAACTTGTTCTGGTCCCCAAAAAGCACATCAGACAAGAAACTATAGTTGAGGCTGTCGAGGCTTCAACTTGCTCATCACAGCTGCCATGTGTGCCACCTCGTAAGCCCCAATTGGGGGACTTGAGCCACACCACTGTGCTTTTCCTTGTGGTGGGACTCCATTCCGTACTTCTATATGGTGGCTGGGCAGTGAGGGCACACAATCGGGGTGTTGGTGCATGCCGCCTTATCACCCTTGTTGGCCTTCTGGCTGTACTTCTTGAAGTACTTAGCCTTGCAGATTATGACTGCTTGCCCTCCCTTGTTGATGCTTGGGGTACAGCTTGGCCACCACAACACCCACATGAAGTGTCTGGTATGTCTCCCTGGAGAATGTGGGCCCCAATGTGTTCACGCATGCTGCCCACATTCATCATGTCAGGGGGTAGCACCTCTGCACACGCCACTCCATCCAATTCAACCACGCATTGCCATGCATCTGTGGGGGCAGTAGCAAGGGGAACTTCAAAGAAGACATGTTGTCCATCAACATTTGTGTAGGGGAAGCGACACATAGCTAGGGTTGGACCGACATATAAACGTATAATATACGTGTATACGTATAAATACGCCGTACATTGTTTCTCAAATCGACCTTATATACGTCGTATACAAAACGTATAGTCGGTACTTCAAGAAGTACAGCACACGTCCCGGCACTTAACTTTCTTGGTTTTCATTATATTTTTGATTTAGATAGCTCATTGGAAAGCTTTTGACCTCCTCTATCACAATATGCAATAAAATCACCATTCACACGCATTATTTTATAAACATTTGGCCTAATGGTTGATCTAGATAGCCAGGATGGCACACATATCTGAGCGCCACCTAGCCTTCCATTCCACAAGCTGTGCTCCTACGTGGGCTTGAAGGATTGATGGTGCAAGCCTAGTGCAATGTGAACATGGACAAAATTGCAATACCGTTATGTACTTATATTATTATGCACTCATACAGTTATAATATACCAACTGGCATTTAATGGCTCCCTTAGATTGGCACCGCGCTTTCTGGTCGTTATTTCTTTTCTGAGATTTGGACAACCTAAACTTGCCAGATTATTTTTCTGAGAGTTGATATGTGATGCCAATGAAATTAGCTACGCAGCAATACCTTTAAAACCATGTAAAAGTATTTTCTCAGGAAGTGCCTAATTTTCCTACACGTTTATATGTATATGTTTATAAGGCTTATACAAATACAAATAAACGTTTGCTTCCAAACCCTACACATAGCTTGTAAGACAGCCGAGCTGTCCACTGATCCCAATTGTGGCAGCAGCTTGGGAGGTCCCTCATTGCTAGTAGCAGTTGCCATAAGGTCCCACACCTTTTCCTTATGCCCATTATACCCCTTGTGCCCATTATAAGTCACTTGTATGGCAATAGGGCTCCCGTGCTTTAGGCTGGAGGTCACCTCGTCTTCTATCGTATTGTTCAGGTTGTCTGCTCTCTTCAGCTGGACTGACTTGTTGGAGTACCAGGGTACTTCAATTGGCCAATTTGACCAGCGCTATAGCGCCCTGGAGAAAACAAATCTGCGCTATAAGCGCAGAGGCAAAAAAACGCAGCGCTTTCCAAAAGCCTCAAAAAAAAGCGCTACACAAAAAAAACTGCGCTTTAAGCGCGCAACTGTGTTTTTTTCAGCGCTTTTCCTGTGCTGCTGGTGAACTGGTGGGGTGCCAGAGAGACTCTTGTGGGTGTGTGTGGGGGGGGTGGAGGTGGAAACCTGTTACAAATTGGAGGTGGAAACCTGTTACAAATTGAAGGACCGGCTGAAGCATGCACGGATGGAGTGGGAGTGTCTCGTGGAGCAGGGACAGAACACCGCAAGGCCGAAGGACCAGCTGAAGCATCCAGTGCAGCCGCAATGGTTCCCTTCCGCTTCGTCGGGGACGCAGAAACGGCAACGATTCCGGCTGCACAAAGTGGAAGGAGTTGATTTAGCTAAGAAGATATGATGGCATCCAGCAGATTCCAGGACATAGGTCGCAACTCGATAAGCAAACACACACAGATACAGCTCGATCAAATTATGTACCCAAGCAATCGAACTTACTCGTGGCCCAGTAGTTCTTGGTCTTCGCTGTTGGGACCCCAGCGGTCTTGGCCTTCTCCGTCGGGTTATCCTGCTTGCCCATCGCAGCAGTAGGGGCGACTAGGAGAGCGGTAGGGGTGACTAGGAGAGCAGCAGAGGCGAGCAGAGGCGAGCAGCAGAGGCGACAGGCGAGTAGAGCAGGAAGGAGGAGGCGGAAAGGAAGAGAGAGAGGAGGAGCAGGAGGAGGAGAGTGAAAAGGAGGTGGCGGAGGAGAAGTGAGGAGCGAGGACTCCGACTTGGCGACTGGGCGACGAGGAGTCGAGGACAAGGACTGCACAAGGGGGAAAGGAAAAGTTTAGACACTTGATGTCAGCGCGTTTCCAGGAATTCGGCAGGTCACAACTCAACAAGCTGAAAGAGTACTCGACTCGTCGATTCAGACGCAATCGAACTTACGTGTGGTGGGTTAGAAGGAGCCTATCAGACTTGAGCAGTTAGCTGTGACGAAATGGCAACAGATGAGCAGCAGATGAGCAGGGGCGAGGAACGGAAGCGTTGAATAAGCCCAGAGATAGGATTTTGTCGTAACCGCACTCTGCCGGGTGTTGTATTTAAGACTCCAGAATACGGTTGTTTCCGTTAGCGTTCAAATTGCACGGTCGACGGCTCGCCGCGTGCTGCTACAGTGCTACCTAGTCAGGATGGCTGCCTGTCACACTATTTGAATCCCACCCCTTGAGTCACTCAGTCAGTCACTCAATGAGTCAGTGACTGTCACTCAAAAATTGAGAAAGCGCACAGGGGGACTGCGGTTTCAGCGCTTTCTGTGAGAGACTGAAAAGAGGAAAGCGCACTGGTGTTCAAAAAGACAGCGCGCTAAGCGCACAGGGGTTGCAAAAATCTGCGCTATAGCGCGCAAGGGTGTCAAAAAGTCAGCGCTCAAAAGTGCAAAAGCGCGCGCTTTGAAGTACCCTGAGGAGTACATGCTTGTGCCCATGACACGTTTTGTCCGATCAGTTGACGCCTTTTGATGGCCAAAGAATTCTTGCACTAGTGAAGCCTTGTGCGTCTTGTTTCCCTCATGAGTCACCCAATCTTTTTCACAGCTTGTATCCACGGCTGTCGCTTCCTCCATGTCTTCAACCGCCTGAGCAGTTGCAGTGGCATCTTCTTCATTCAACTCCTCCTCTTCCTCCTCCACTAGACTGAGGGGTACCACTGCGCGTTCTGCTTTTCTCTGGAAGAACCCCTCCTCCTCTTCCTCCTCTTCCTCAACCTGTTCAGCAGCAATGCCTCCAGTCTGCTTGTAGGGCTTAGCCCCAACGGGTGTACCCTCTGGGCGTAGGAGACTGACCATCCCACCTGATTGTGCAAGCTTGACAAAGTAGGTCTCTGTTGGGTTGGCGCCACTGTCTTCAAACAGCTTGCTCTCCTGGATTAGCATAGCAGCAAAAGCTCGACCACCATTCCACAGCTCTGACAAAGATATGTCACTCTTCATGAACCGGTCTCCCTTCACTGCATTCGGCCTGTCTCGGTCGTCTCTTACGCTGATCTTGGACCGCTGCAACTTCCAACCCAGGTTCCGGTCATAGACACTGTTCATCTGTCCCGCAATCCCAACATTGTGCTGAAAGTTTAGGCAATCCATGTTGCGCTGGTGTGATAGTGTCCTCAGCCAGGCGAATATCTCTTCAAGAGCATTGTTCCCCAGCTGAAACAAGAAAAGCTCCATGTCCCCTTGGTGCAGCTGAGCCTTGGCAGCACAGAAGAATGCGTTCTTGATCACCGCCTGCAAGTCGTGATACAGCTAGAAGGGAATGAACTTGGTTCATGACCCGCAGCCGTAGGAAAGGAAGGCTATGAGATGTCCCAGGGTAGACAAGTTCACAAGCTGCTCACTGATGGACAACGCCGTGTCAAAGATACTCCACAAGTATCTCTGCACATGTTCCAACAACTTCTCAGCCTCCCATGTTTCTTTGGATCCCTCCTCCACAAGAGCCGGGTCGATTAGGATAGGCAGACTGCAGCTAGAGCAACGCCCAGGTCCTCAGCACATTGTGCGTTCATGGAGTCTTTAGGGTGAAGGAACGCATCCATATTCTTGCATCCTGCTAGAGGCAAGAAGTGCTTGTGGATTGTGCCAGTGAGCAAGACGTGGCCGATCAGCACTCCTTTGGGCCCCTTGATGCGTTCACGTAACCGCTTCCCACAGTGCTTCTCGGTCACGTCGTGTGGGCCCACAGTGGTGTCAAGGAGCGCAAGGTACTTGACCTTGCCATACATTGGCAAGGCAGGGTCCAAGTTGTTACTCTCGAAGATCAGAACATACGGACAACGACGGGTGGTAGCTCCATCTGACACAAAGGTCCATACAGGCGCAGACACTCAGGTCCATACAGGCGCAGACACTCAGGTCCATATAGGCGCAGACACTCAGGTCCATACAGGCGCAGACACTCAGGTCCATACAGGCGCAGACACTCAGGTCCATACATGCGCAGACACAAAGGTCCATACAGGCGCAGACACTCAGGTCCATACCATAGGCGCAACATCAGGTCCATACAGCGCAAACACTCAGGTCCATACAGGCGCAGACCTCAGGTCCATACAGGCGCAGACACTCAGGTCCATACAGGCGCAGACACTCAGGTCCATACAGGCGCAGACACTCAGGTCCATACAGGCGCAGACACTTAGGTCCATACAGGCGCAGACACTCAGGTCCATACAGGCGCAGACACTCAGGTCCATACAGGCGCAGACACTCAGGTCCATACAGGCGCAGACACCCAGGTCCATACAGGCGCAGGCACTCAGGTCCATATAGGCGCAGGCACTCAGGTCCATACAGGCCCGTACATGAGATGTGGACCTGAGTGATAGTGATCAATCATATCTCAGATGAGCTCTTCTTGGCCTTGACTAGTAGCTTTCTTGCAATGAGGCAGACCAGCAATGACTCCACCGGTGTAATCATGGCGGCCAAGGCCAGCAGTGACTGGTGTAATCATGGCGGCCAAGACCAGCAGTGACTGGTGTAATCATGGCGGCCAAGACCAGCAGTGACTGGTGTAATCATGGCGGCCAAGACCAGCAGTGACTGGTGTAATCATGGCGGCCAAGACCAGCAGTGACTGGTGTAATCATGGCGGCCAAGACCAGCAGTGACTGGTGTAATCATGGCGGCCAAGGCCAGCAGTGACTGGTGTAATCATGGCGGCCAAGACCAGCAGTGACTGGTGTAATCATGGCGGCCAAGACCAGCAGTGACTGGTGTAATCATGGCGGCCAAGACCAGCAGTGACTGGTGTAATCATGGCGGCCAAGACCAGCAGTGACTGGTGTAATCATGGCGGCCAAGGCCAGCAGTGACTGGTGTAATCATGGCGGCTAAGACCAGCAGTGACTGGTGTAATCATGGCGGCCAAGGCTTGCAATTGCCACAGCAGTGACTTCTTGTGCGATGTGAACTGTATCTTCATCAACCAACCTCCTCAGGTGCTCCATGTCCCCATAGGAGTCAAGTTTCAGAGGGAGTTTGGACGCATGCTGGTGTCACAGGCCCACAAGCTCACCAGTGCTGCAAATGGATGGGAATGTGCGGGGGAAAGGTTAAATGGTGGTGGATGTGTTTCAGAATTTAGGCACCTTGCACCACGTGTAGCATATCTTCATATGCCCATGTCATAGCTTTTCTTTTCAGCTACCAGCAGCAGCTTCTAGGCAGCTCCCTGAGACAGCCACAGGGCTAAGCCCCAAGATTTCAACAGTTCTGGAAATATGATTATACCAGCTTCGAAGTGCACTTCCCTGCTGTTGGTTTGGGCAAGGTAGCAAGCCAGGGGGGCTGCCTAGAAGCTGCTGCTCGTAGCTGAAAAGAAAGGCTATGGCCCATGTCCGGTCATTTGTTCATGTATGCAGATGTATGTCACGTAACCAGGCATGTAACCAACAATGTGCACGTTCTGCAAGAAAGAAAAGTGATTACTTACCATGAGTCATATCTCGGTGTTTGATCTACAGCCACCTCATCCACCATCATGATCTTGGGCCGTTTATAAGTGAGAAGCAGCAGGCGCTCCATGTTCTTCTCTACCACTTCACCATCCCAGCCCCTGCTGCACAGCTGGAACTTGGTATGCTCCACAGCACAAATGACAGCCCGTGCACTGGGATAGCCTTCACGTTTTGCCAACATGGCAAGGCAACGCCATCCACCAGTACGACAGGCCAATACTGCAGCATCGTAGTCCTCTTGCTCCCATACATGCCATGCACTGCATCAGCAAGCTCCTGGTGAATGGATGAAGGAGAGGCTCCGGAGTGCAAGCAAACACTCAGTAGCTGGTGTAGGCGAGGTTCTCGGTTCTGGCTGAGGTACATGACAATGTGCTTGTGCAAGGTCAGGCCTTTGGTTAGGCGGGCTATCTTGTTAGCTGCATCATTGGCCTTGCGTTGCATTACACGAACCTGTTCGGTGCGTTCTAGGGCTTGACTGCTGTGCTGAGATTGAGTCAGGTATTGGTGTTGCAGGCCATTCCCTAGAGGTTGCTCTTGACTTGCACGGTTCCGGACGTCAGAAATCACTTGCTTGTACGGCAACTCAGCGCAAGAAGAGCAACACGAGGCATCCCCGGGCAAGTAGTACCGTTTGCAAGCATCTGAGACTAAGAAACCCTTTGTTGTAGCACTCCAAGACACCTGGGTTGCATGATGGGCCTCGGTAGGACGGTGAACCTGGAAGGGGTAGCTCTTACAGAAAGGCTGAGGTCACTCCACAGCCTTCCAACCTTGGCAAATAGTTCGCTTGGGCTCAGCACTTGCAGTTGCATCACCTCCATCAAGGGGCTGTGTTAGGGGCTCAGCACTTACAGTCGCATCATCTCCATCAAGGGGCTGTGTTTGGGGCTCAGCACTTGCAGTTGCATCATCTCCATCAAGGGGCTGCAGCTGTGGCTATGGCTGGGCTGGTTTGACAAAGAACTGGCTGATTTTCAGCTGTCCAGGAAGGGGTTCAAGGGCTTTGTACACAAAGCAAGATGCTCTGTGCCTCTCAACATCACCAGCAGCTGTCCAGACCTTCCCACAATGACATGCAGGGATTTTCGCCTGAGTACCTCGGCAGAACTTCTTGTGCTGCTCGAACTGTTGCCGACCGAGCACAAACATGACATATGTCGTCGACCTCGTCCAGGCGGCCATCAGTCAGGTCCACACGCTCCACATGCTGCCTCTTGGACGGACTTTTGTCGTTAATAGTCTCTTCAATGGTCGCGTTCGACTCTGCAGTTATATTGGATGTATCCATGCCGAACTCAAACAAGGATAAGCAGGAGATGACCGGTGAAACAAGGTTTATAACTTGAACTCGAACTTGAATTACATAGCAGGTGTCTGAAAACTATGGAATCAGCACGCTTGCATCGAGACGAAGTCGTTGCACTTATCCAGAGGCGAAATGGAGCAGGGAGAAAAAAGTTGGGAACAAGTTCAGATGGGGCCGGGGGGGGGGGGGGGGGGGGGGGGGGGGGGGGGGGGCACCTTGCCCTGAAGTACTCAGAATGGACCCGGACCCGGGGGTATCGATAAATCACGTGATCCCCTAACGGAAACAACTTCCCGATGCCCTGGCATGGACCGTGTCGGACTTTCTATGGCTCCTGGCATCCTCCTGGTTGAAGCACAATCAATTTCAATATGTGCATCTGCAACAAAAATCATTAAAAACTGCATCTACGTCGCAACCAGTCTTCCAAAATGGAAGTCTACGATGGCTATTCTCAGATTGTATGTGCGATGCAAGGTTAGCATTCTGAACAACCCTGGTGAACTGATAGCGATTCTAGTACTGTTTTTTCTGCTACACGTAGTAGCTTCTAAGCAGCTCCCCTAGCTTGCCATTCAGTCAGTCGAATTTAATCCTCCTCTTTCATTATAAATCAGCAGTTTTTTTTGTGTGCGACCCGTCGCCAAATCGGCGACCCAGTGGCGACCACCGTGCGACCCCCAGGTGTGCGACTTTAAGGCGAAATCGGCCCTTGGTCGCCACAATTGCGACCGCGAGTAATTGATTTGTGCCCTGGGTCGCCACCTTGGTCGCACCTGGGTCGCACAGGCCCAGCCCAGCCCAGCTAGCCAGCTAGCTCTAAGCGACTAAGCCAGCTCTGGTCAGAACGGAAAGAACTGAAAGTGACCCCTGAGGCCAACTGACCAAGCCAGAAAGTACAGTAGTGCAGCCCGTGGAGTTACTCCCGCGTTCCAACTTCCACCAGGGGTCTGGGGTGGGCACCGTTCCTGTCAAGCTTAGTTAGTTGATATGTTGATTATTGCGCTGGCGGTATCTACCGAGCGCAGTCGCGGCAATGACAAGTTTGTCGCTCGTCTTCAATCCAGTCGCGACTACTCCTTTGAAACCCGTTAGAAGGGACATGCGAGTCTATTCGCACCACCCACCCCTCTCCCAACGTCCTAGCAAAGCACCGCCACTATCTCTAAACGTCGAATTCATGGGAGAAGTCGGACCTTGGGCGCGCCCCCCTCCCCCTCAACCCCTGCCTTAGGGAAATTGCTTGGACAGAGGTCTAGGCCCCGGGTCTAGGCCATGCCAGCAGAGGTTGCACCAACACAGGAGACAGGTGTGATGAGGGTGTATGTGTGTGAAGACCCCCCCCCCCCCACACACCCCCACCCCAATGCTAACACCACAATTGATAGTATCACATTTTGCATGATGTGAAATGATCGAGTAGACCCTTTTCTTATGATGCGCAAGGAATGTGTGTAGATGATAACTTAATAGTGAGTATGTTTAAAGTCGGCCGGAATGTTGGGGCTAGGTTGTAGTACTAAGACCCAGTGATTATTTTTCTGTACATTTAGACAGGGTTGTGCCATTCGGTCCGTATGCACCAAAATACCGAACGCGTTTGCATTCGGTGGAAATCTCGTTCGCGTTCGGTGCATTCGGTCGTTCGGTGCCTAGCCCATTTTCGAGAGAGGGGGTTCGTTACATAAACTCAGCAAATCACTGCCGAGACTGGACAGCAGCACAGCCTGCCGACCATCCAATTTTATAACACGGAAGCACGAGGGTTTTGAAGGCACCCCCACAAACCTGAAAACAAACTAGGTCAAGTCCCAAAAAAGGAAACAAACTATAGGCGGAAAGGAGAGCGGAAAGGGGAGGGATGCAAAAGTAAGCAATCCAGAACACCAAGCCCACCAACCACAAGAGAGGAAGGCCAAACGAAAAGAGCTAAATACCACCCAAGGGCATGCGCTATGAGCACCTTAATATGCAGCGATAATGCCCTCAAAGGAAGAAAGCACAAGACCACCCGACACAACCAACTTGCAGAAAAGGACCGGAGTGTCAAGGATGATAACCATAGACACCCCATGAAGGAAAGGGGGAGGCCAGCCGAAAACAGAGAGGCCAGAAACCAACCTAGCAAGACTCAGAAGGCAAGCACACATGTCAGGGACAAGAGAATCCACCACACTTGGTAGACCTGCCCTGCCCGTACACCAGAAGCCACAAACTAGAGCTATTACTAGAGAAACGAAACCAACAATCTAAGCACAGCCAGCGAGAAAGGGAGGCGAAAAGGAGAAGGGAGGGGGGAGGGTTTAGGGTCCAGGGTGGAAACTGGTAATCCTAAACCCAAAACCCAAACCCGAAAACTGCGGGCATGAAGGGCCAAACCAAAAAACTAGACAAAAGGGTGTCCTGTGACGTACGGAACCCGAGAGCGATCTAATGCTTGGCACCCAAGAAAGAGGAGCTGAAAAGAGGAGCGTAAAGACGCAAGCAAGCTGGCGCATGCAAAGAAAGACTAGCAAAAAGGTATCAGCTAATCGTAAGACCACTCTTCTGGCAAAATCAATTGGCTACCTAACAGGTGCATGTGAGAAGGGGAGGGTACCAGTGGAACCATGGGGAGAACAGGATTGAAGAGCGTAGATGGTGAAGGGGGGATGGGGGGAGGAGAAAGGGGAGGATCGTGGATGAGGGAAGCATCTTCATGCGGAAAAGTTTGAGGGGGAGAACCCATATTGAACCTGGCTCCCCCATGGCTAATGAAGGGGTGAGAAGAGTCCACAGTGTCCTCCCAATCGTCCGGGGGTGCCCCAATGGCTACAAAGTCAGCGATGCGGGCCCAAAAATCAGTCACAGCAAGGGCTCCAGCCCGGACAGAGATAGGGCGGGATGCCACCTCGTGCGGATTAGTTAGTCCCCACACCTCATAGAGAGTGCGTTGACCTTGGTTAAGAAGAGCCTGATTAGAGGCTGCATAGTGCAGCCTCCACGCTTGCAGTCGACCATGATCCATGGCTGACAGAGCAGCAAGGCAGACAACACCCCACACCTCCAGATAAATAGTCGAGGAAGGGCGGGGGTAGCACAACCAGAGGCTGGTCTGTTGGAGAGGGACAGTGGTAGAGGCAAGCAGGGTGGTCTGAATAGCATCTCGAACCGCCACAGCCACGGGACAAGTCCAAAAACTGTGCATACGAGCATCTGAGTAAGGAGGTGCATCAGGGCAACATGGGCAACGAAACTGTACCCTGGATGATGCTCCACGGACCCCATCAGCTGCAAGACACCACATGATTTCCTTCTGTTGGTTTTCCCAAGGAAAGGACCAGAGAGCAGACAAACGCCGAGCAAACATCCGGGTACATCCTGTCACATACCGGGGATTGTGGGGTGGGCCCATTGCTAGACCCACATACACAGCCCGTGCCTCTGCTTGAAGCTGTCCTGTGGCGCTATTCAGTAGAGTAGTCCCAAGTTTGACCTTGAACTTGCCCAGCGTAGCTGGGGGACCAAGTTGAAGAGGAGGGGAAAGGGGAAATTTTCCAGCTAGTAACTGTACACAGTACACGTGTAATACATATTTTCCGTGTGGGAACGACCGCATCGGCTTACCATGTGCTCGGTTGTTTCAGCATATCGTAGTCGGGGGTTCGATCCTCGGCACCGGGATAATTTCTCCTTGAGGGCTAGGTCAGATAATTATCTTTCTGGAGAGAAGTACTACAGCCGTGTGTGAAAAAGGTTAACTCATAACTAGAGTTGTTTGCCTCCAGGAAATAACATTGTCAGATGAATTTTATCCGTATCATTGTCCATTTTAAAGTTACAGTTCCACCGAACGCAACCGAACGACCTTCAAAAACCCGTACGATTCCGAAACCGAAACCGAAACCGAAGCCGTACGCGAACGCAAATGGCACAACCCTAAATGATTTAGAGGCTTGACAAAGTTGTTACAAACCAGTGTAACATATGTCACCCATGTTCAAAATGCATGTTTTCTAAGCCCCCCCCCCAAAAAGCCCTGCGCCCCCCGGACCCCCCTTAAAAGTAGCGGCGCTTCGCGCCGAGCGCTTCGCGCTCTACAGACGGTGCTACCACACCGTCCCAGAATGAGGCTTTGGTCGCCACTTGTAGCTACCAAAATGAGCTCCAGATTTCTGAAAAAAAGACACTGTAAAACAGCCATCCAAACCGACAGTGATCCTTTAACTGTAGACAATGTCAACATCTCCTCCAACAAGCGCTGCCTCAGGTATTCCATCTGCATAGCAATAAAGCAAGTAATTAAGAAATAATTGTGCAGCCAGGGGAAAAGAGGTTCAAAATGGATCTCCTCAGGTGGTTTATGTACGGCTATAAAAAAATATTTTCCAGGCAGTTTTCCTGTCTGGCTAGATTGAACTTGAAAATGGTAACATGGCCCCACCCAGCAGTTGGGCTGCTCAACATCTTCTTCATAATTACTGTGGGAAATGCCTGCCTTTTCAGCTAAACCTAACGCAACCTAGGGCACCTTAAAGCTGACGATATATTTTCAGGGTTGTGTAGTACGGACAGTACGCACCTAAAATCCGTACCATGCTCGTTTTCCTGAGAATTGAGTACGAGTACGGTCCGTACTCACGACACATACTTGCTCAGTCAGTTCCATGATACAAAGTGGCATAACGTTTTGCTGCCTTCGATTTTTTACATGATCAGCATACCACTGGAAAGCCCGTAATGCCCTCTACATGTTTCCTACTGAAACGAAAGTCAAATTAGGAAAAACAAAAAGGTTTCCAGGTCAGGGAATGTTTTAATACTTAAAACGTACCGTACTCAAACCGTACTCAATTCTAAAGCCAATACCGTATCCATACTACACAACCCTGTCGATTGTACAGAACTGCCAAAATATCCAGGTGTAGCAAATTCGCTGGCTGAAGGAGCTGCCTAAAAGCTGCTCAGAAAAGCCAAACATAAAATCCCTAACGAATGTTAGACGGTAAGGTTTGTCAGAAACGGCTACACTTCACAAGTTTTTTGCTTGTCCTTGCGCTCGGAGGAGTACTGGAAATCATGGGCTAAAAAAAAGATATAAACCTCTCAGGAACATTGCTGGAACAGTGGAACCTACCAATTTGGTCAAAGAAGTGCAGCTTTCCCTCCATGCATGATATCTTGACCTGAACCATGGACGTGGAAAGGTTAACACCAGTAGGAAATTACTGAGCACTAAAGTAGTAGTATGTCAACCAAGCCACACTGCTGGGCACTTGCAAGATGCTTTCAAGTTATTGAAATTGAAATTGAAATTGAAATTGTTACATCCGTGTAGAACCGTTACTCACAGGACGTGAAGTTAAGGACACCATAGCGTAAGCCGGAGCTAGCTATAGTCACCGTAGGACCATCTCAGTAAAAAGAATTACCAACCACATCATGCCAGTGCAGCTTAATACGGGGGTTTTTCACCCCGGTTGGGAAGCACCGGCACAATACAGCTGGTAAGACAAAACCTGAGAGGGGGGGACGGTCTGTGTGCTAGTCCCCGGGTATCGACCCGGGGTGTGCTTCCATAAAGCGTCTGCACTGTAAAATACTCTGAAAGCTAGTAATGGTGTGAGAGTGGACTGTGTCCGCCAGTTTGAGGGCACAGGATCTCTGAAGTCCAAGAGTGGTCATAGAAGTCAAAAAAGAGGTAGGAATAGTACCAGTTGTACCAACGGTGATAACTTCATAGTGAACAAGGTATCCAGCCGATCTGAGGCCATTTACTAATTCAACATGCTGAGCGTGTTTAGTGATAAACTTAGTAGCATGGTTGGTATCAGAGCAGTATCCAAGCTCAAGAACCCAGAGTTCTTTATCAGACATACAGGTAGGGGAGTCTATGTCAGGTAGGACGGCATGATCAGGTCTCATTCTCTCTTCCAGTCCGCTACAGTAATAGTGGAGGGGCGTAACCAGTCAGGGAGACGTTTGCCCAGGACCCCCTTGGGGAGGTCCTCTTCCTTGCCAGCGTCCATGATCATTCTGCGGGATCCCAGGGCTCCGGTGCAAATGGCCTTGTGGATGAGTCGCACTGCGGCGTCATGTCTCTTGATATAGAGCCCCTTGAAAGTCCGGTGTGTGCAGCCCGCCAGGATGTGGCCCGCTCCGTCCTCACAGGTGTGGCAAATGGGGCATAGGGAGTTCGTGGGTGGGTGAGTGCTGGTAATATAAGGGAGTTTCCAGCGGAATGCAAGTTTACGGTTCCACAGTCTACCCCAGCGGGCTTTAAGGATGTGGAATTTAGTTTTATGTTGGATAAGGGTTGAGGTCCAAAATTTGTTACTTGCTTGAGGAAGTTGGTGGGGAGTGTTATCAGCCCAGGTGGTTGCATAAATCCCTTTAAGAGGGTGTTGGCCAAGGTGGCAGCTAGTGGGCAGGTTAGAGGTGATACCTTGTGTAAGGTTAGGTGCTAGGATGCGTGGGGGAATATCTCCCATGGGTGTGCGAGGAGGTTGAACTGTGGGCCAGTAAACATTGTGGCGGGGGATTTCCCCAGTGTTATCAGTAAAATTGGTTGAGGTAGGGTGCTCAGCTGCCTTGCGTGCCAGAGTGTCTGCTCTGTCATTTCCAAGGATACCTGTGTGGGAACGGACTTTACAAAGAGTGGTGTGTGAGCCATGCAGGATGCGTTGAATGAGGTGTTTTTGAATTGATTGCAGTAATTCAGTATGAATGGAACGGGTTGTTGTGGTAGGGTCATGAATCATTTTTTTTATAAGTTGAAGAGAGCAGAGGCTGTCTGTATGAAGGGTAAGAGATTTGTCATAATCAATGTTGAGAAGGGCTTGGTGGATGGCTACCAATTCTGCCCGGTTGTTAGTTTTGGTGGCCCCTATTCCCCCAGGGTTGATGGTGTAGCTTTGTCCTGCAGCCGGGACATATACTGCAGCACCTATTTTGCTAGGGTGCCCTGGTTTACCTTTTATTAGGCTACCATCTGTGTAGACCTGGAGGCCTGAGGAGGGGGTAGCTAGGTAAAGACAAGGGTGGGTAATGGTAAGAGGGGAAGGAGGAGGGTGTTGGTGGAGTGGAGTTTGCCAGGGATTTTTGGCAAAAGATTTAAGTTTCCGAGGGTAGGTGATGACAATGTCAGAGAAGGTAAGAGTGGGAGGTGGTGTGATAGTAGAGGGCTCCCAGGATGAGGAGAGGCTTTGCATGTAGTATGTCCATTGGTCGTTAAAATCTGGGAGTTTAGGAAAGTATGTATCTTGGCTGTGGGGGTTGCATATAAGAATGAGGTGTAATTTTTGAGTGGAGGGTGGAGTGTGAGATTTTCTGCCAAGCCAAATTTCAGAGGTAGTATAAAATTCAGACTGTGGTCTAGAGTCAATGTAGTGAATCCAGGAGTGATGGAGGAGAGTTTTGTAAGGGGCAGCAAGGTCATGAGGGAGGAGCATCAGGGTGCAGGTAGGGCTGAGAGTATTTTCAGCATGGTCGGCACTGGCTAGAGCCCACCTTAGAGCTTGGTGTGCTTGTGTGGTGGAGTTGGGAATGTCCACCAGTGAGCCCCCAGTCCAGATGGTAAGAAAGGGGTCTTGGTTGGAGCCAAAGAGCTGGTCAGCAGGGCTGGTAGAAAAGAAGCTGGTGAGTCTTTGGTCGTAGCTAAGGGGGTTAGAAGTACGATGGTGAGTAATGCCCAGAGCAGCTGCTGCTTGGTAGAGGAAGGGAGAAAGAGTGTTGGTGGCGGCAGGGGCAGCTCTGTATCTGGTGAAGAGGGCAGCTAAGTCAGTGTGGTATGTTCCTCCTTGGGTCAGTTGGTTCCATTTGGTATGGTGGTGGTTTTTAAAGTGGTCATAGTTTTGTTTAAGAGAGGTGAGTCTGTCGTTGGGAATGTGCCCAAGACAGTGACCGGTGGGGTTATAAAGATATGAAGCGTTGGTGTGTGTGTGTGTGGATTGGTCATCCAGAGTAGTGAGGATGCCTGTTTGTATAATGTAGGCTGAGGGTGGTTGAATGTCCCAGTCTGGGTGCCTGTCGTGTGTGTCAATTTTCAAAAGTTTGTGAACAAGATTATGGTTGTCAGCATTAAATCCTGGAGAGATGGCCCATTGGCCTTGTTGCTGGAGGTTAGTGAGGTGGATGTCCTTCCTGGGGTTGAGGTGTGTGGTTGTTGGGGGAGTGGTTTTAAAGGTGTGGGTTAATTGGTCATATGCTGGTTGTCCCACCAGTTCAACAAGATGAGCCGCATGGTGAGATTGGGGTTTCCAATGTATGGTGGAGGTAGTGGAGGTAAGAGGTGTGCTGTGGTGGATGCTGTATCCCATGTGTGTGTAGGAGTTGATATGGTCGTTGTGCATAATGGTTGGTGCCCATTGGACGTGGACAACGGTAGTGGTGGCAAGTTTGTCGTCGTTGTAAGAGCGCTTGCCCCGCCAGCTCGTAATGTGCAGGGCTCTGTACTGGGATCCGTAGGTAAGGTGAAGCAGGCGCGCCGGTGGTGCAGGTGCGCTGCTGTCGGGGAATGTCATGGCCTCGCGGATCCTGTCAGGGTGTGAGGTGGGAGTTATTTTATATGCGCGGTAAAATTTGGAGGTGGAGGAGTGTCGAATCCAGGATTTGCACAAGTAGTGGCGTGCTGACCAGGTGGCATCACTGCTGGGGCAGCCCCATGCTTGGTGCGCGTGACTGCCTGCGATCTACGTGGGCCACGCCCACCATCGGTTTCCTTCCAGGTCCCCAGTGGGATCCGCCTCGTAGTCTGCATCAGTAACGGTGGTGTGAGGTTGGTAGCGCTGGGTGAGTGGATTGGAGGGTTCGATAGGAGCAGGAGATTTAACGTTGTCTGTTGTGTTCTGCGAAATTGCGTAACCAGGCGCAAGTTGTCGGTGAGAGAGGGGGAGAGGGTCAGAGTGTATTGGAGGAACGACGGTTTGGAGGGAGGAGAGGTGAGCGGTGAGGCGGTTCAGGGATCGTTAGTGGTGTTTAGTAATTTTGTGTAAGGTGATAAGGGAGAGATCTGTAGTACTGATAAGGTGAGTTCCCATGGGGGTGACCAGGTCATGGTATGAGTAGATGTCCAGGTCATGGAATGGAGTCATGAGTGAGACAGGGATTGCCTGTGGAGGGAGAGGGAGAGAGTATATGTTAAGATTGTCGAGAAGTTCTGTGTCATTCCAAGAAATTGTTATGTCAGATTTTTTAATAATTTCCAGCTGGCGGGCTAGGGACATATATTTAAGTTGCTTGCGGGAGAGAGAGAGAGGATCTAGAGTTGTCATGGTGGAGGTTGATTTGTTAAGAAGAGCCCTGGTGAGCATTCCCAGGTGACCTTGGTCGTTCATGGACTGGGTGAGGGCTGTCGCAGTAATCTGGGTATATTTAGTGAGTAGAGAGGGCACCCCTAGTCCTGCCTCTGTTTTGGGGAGGTGGAGTGCTCTTGTCGGAAAGGATCTAGGAAGGGAGCAGCAGAGTTTAACTGTTTTTAATACTGCTCTGTCAATGACATGAATGTCGGTTAGTGAGAAGGGAGCTACTATCATGGGGTATTTAATAGCTGCTCTGACACATTGTGAAATTATTCGTAAGCATTGGGTGGGGGTTGCCCTATTTTTAGCTTTAGTGAGGATACTCAAGCCTTTGTTGTGAATGGTTTCAATAGTAGAGTGGAGTTGAGTTTTCCAATTGAAGGTAAGTGAGATGTGAACCCCCAAGTATTTGTAGGCTTGGTCTGGCGGCTGGTAGGTAGCATAGGAATTTCCTAAGGGAATTTTTTCTAGCCTTTGTTTGAGAATGTTGTTGTGAGTAGGTTGTGAGGGGTGTAATTTGTGGAGTATGCCACTGACCACACATTTAGTGGCGTTAAGAGGAATGCCCGACCAGATGCTAAAAGTTTGGACTTTACCACATTGGATACGAAGGTCCTCTGAGCTGCCGGTTAGGACGGCAGTGTCGTCAGCTTACCCCAAGCTGCTAGTGTGATTTTCATCTGCTGTTTTGGAGGGTAGGGATGCTGCTCTGTATCCTCGTCCCCCAGAACGGAGCCATCTGTGTAGGGGTTCTAGAAAGATAATGAAGAGTAAGGGGGAGAGAGTGTCTCCCTGGATAGTGCCCCTAGTGATGGGGATAGGGGAGCCAGATGTATTGTTAAGGAGGATATGTGTAGTAGAGTTTGTGTAAATTCCTTTAATAGTGTCTACAGTGTCGTCGGTGTAACCCAAGCTGTGCATGATGCAGAGAAGTTTTTGGTGGTCAATCATGTTGAAGGCAGAGCTAAAGTCAAAGTAGGCAGCATAAAGGTCCTGGTGGAAGAGGGCAGCATCCTCAATGTTGTGGAGTAGGGTCAAGAGTTGTCTATAGGTACTTTTGTCTTTTCTGAAACCCTCTTGGCAGGCACTAAGAATGTGGTTGGTTTCAGAGTAGGTAGTAATAGTGTTAGTAACAAGAGAAGTCCAGAGTTTGGCTACAGCATTGTTAAGGCCTATTGGCCTGTAGTTTTGAGGCACGCAAGGATCTGATTTTTTGTAGAGCATGACTGTGTGTGAGGTTTTCCAGCAGTCTGGTGATTCTCCCAGGATCCATACTAGCTGCATGAGTTTGTGTATGGTAAGGTGCATTTCCTGTGGGAGGCACATAAGTAGTTCATTGGGTATGCCGTCTGGGCCTGTGGCTTTGTTGGTGGAGAGTTTCCTAATACAGTCATCATAGGTGGTTGAGGAGGAGAGATAGGTGTAAGGGGAGGCAGTGTTTTGTATGGAGTTGGCTGGGGTTTCAAGGTGGTATTTATCTGTGTGTGTTTCCCATGGAGGGGGGGTGGCATGTCGTGTATAATCATCTGGGATGGGTGGTGTGGGAGGTGACATAAGTTTACCCATGTGTTTGGTCATAACTTCCAGGAGACCCTGGGTGCTGGTGCTAAGTGTGTTTGAGGATGCGTCCAGTAGAGCAGTGGGTGTGTGTGTGTAATTTTCAAGAGAGAAAATATACCTGTGAGTTTGTCGTGCCTGTGTGCTGAGGCGGCGTCGGAATTTCTTGATGGAGGCGGTTGCTCTCTCCTCTTTGAGTGCAGCCTGCATGTGACGTAGTTATGTAATACTTTGTTTAATATCAGCAGTTAGAGAGAGGCAGTAGTCACGGAGGAGTAAGTTTTGTAGGTGCTGTTGTATTTTAATTTTAGTGGTAGGTGAGTATGTGCCTGCCGTGTGAGGTGTGATTCTAAGCTCCATGTATTGTTGTTGGTCAAGGTGATTGGAGGCTGTTCGAAGTGCTTTAATGTGTTTAATATGGTAGTTAAGACGTCTGTAGGTTTTAACAGTTTGTCTGGGCAAAAAGATGCCTGGTGTGCTAGGCTTAGTGGGGCAGGTGTCAGTCATGATGGAAAGAGCTTGGTGAAGAGTGATCATGAGATGATCTGCCATGCTGTTAAGGTTTTCTGGCATGGTGGCTGTGAGTTCTTGTCTAATAGATTGAATGTGTGCAGATGTTTTATCTTCTCCCAGTAAAGTTTGTGCTATAGTCCAGGCTTTATTTATGTTGATGTGGCTGTGCTGAAATTGATGGAGAAATTGATTTGAGATGGCCTCTTTAGCTTTGGCCATGCCCTGTTGCTTGAGAGGAAGTTGCAGTTGGGGTGTTGGATTGTGAGGTGGTGTGTCAAGGTTGGGAGGGGGAAAGAGAGAGGAGGTAATTTGTTGTTCCAGGGTCAAGTGGTCAAGTGTGTCTCCCATTTGGTGTGTGGTTTCTGTCACCGTGGTTGCAGGTGGGGGGTTGATGAGAATGATGTCATCTATCCTGCTGCTGTAGGAAGTGTTGTCTGAGTAAGTATGGGGACGTGGTGATGGTTGAATGTGAATTGGATATTTATTAAGATGCTGATAGTGAGGCTGGTCCTCCAGGTGATGGACTGTGTTGCATCTATCAGTAAGGTAGTAAGCTGCATTCCAGTCTCCCCCTGCAATATAGTGGTGAGAGGGGTTCTGGGATATGATGTAGTGAATGTGTTCATAGATGCGGGCTCTTTTGGCAGGGTCATTGCAGGGCATGTAGACGCCTAAAATGTGAGTGATGTTAATAGTTTGATGAGTGAGATGATCAGCTATGTCAGTGGGGATTTCATGTTTAATTGGGTGTGTAGTAAGAGTCTTTTTTATAATTGTGATAACTCCAGCTGAGCGGGTAACAATGTTGTCTGCATTGGTAGCTTGCTTAATGGTTTTGCTGCTGTGATGGAAGTGGTAGTCAGAAAGGTCTTGTTTGATCATATTAATTGAACCTGTGTTGTTGGAGATGAGTTTTGTTTCGGTGAGAATAGCAGTGTCTGGCTCATTAGTTCGAATATGGTCATAGAGTGTTTCCCAGGATGAGAAGATGCCTCGGCAGTTGGAGGTGATAATGTTAGTGAGATAGAGTGCAGTTTGCTGTTGTTGGATAGGATGTGAAGTAGTATGATTTATTTTAATTCTTTTCGTTGGAAGGGTTTTAGTGGTGAGTCTGGGAGGCGCGGGTTTCTTGGTAGGAGGTTCTGCTCCAAAGATTCTGCATTGGCGAAACTTAGTGAAGTCAGGAAGGACGACTTTGCTAGGTATAGGGAGAGGTGTGTTGTGCATCTGATGTGTGCAGGAGTGTGAGCGTTTTGTAGTTAAATGATTTTTCTTTGTAGGGGATGTTTTTTGTTTTGATTTGGGAGGTTCCTCATCTTCAGAGACTAGGTAAATAGTTTATGTGGGGTCTTTTTGATTTAAAGAGGGAGGATCTATGAGGTCTTCTTGATCTGATAAGGTGGAGTCTAGGAGGGTGAGATCTGAGAAGGTGAGATCTAAGGAGTTATCCTGATCTGGTAAGTTGTGATCTGTGAGTTCTGCAGGCCATGGGGAATTTATGTGGTCCATACTTTAAGGAGAGTCAGGATGGTTGTGAGTGGGTGTGGTGTTACTAGTAGGGGAGATCATGTCAACAGTCCCCCTACTAGGGTGGCCTGGTGTGTGGTTAATTTCTGGTTGAAAAGGGTATGATAGGAAGGAGGTTGATGTTTTGGTAAGAGTGTAGATGTTCACTTGAAGTTTTATCCAGTCTTGTGAGTGGAGAAGACTAGGGCCGTTGTGTTCAGAGTTCATGTCCCACCACTTACCATTTATTTGCTTAATGGTGCTAGCCTGTCCATATCCACAGTCGTAGTGGAGGATAAACCTTGAGCAGCTAGGAGGAAGCCGAGATAAAATTTGCTGTTTTGTGCTGCTAGGCATAATTCCTGCAAAATAATTCTCAGATGTGTCTTCAGTTGTTGGTGTAGTAGTGGGAGGATGAGATGGGATGTATGTTTGTGAGTTTCTGTGGCCAGTGAGAAAGCCTAAGTGAGATTTCCTGTTAGCCAGGTAGTAGTTGACTAAAAGGATTGTGTAGTTACCGGTTAGTTTGTTAAAATAGGCACGTTCTAGATCCCATTCATGTTGAGTGTAGTTAGTGACGTGTGTATTGAGGTTTATGGAGAACTGTAGGACATCTTTGTAGTCCAGGGCCTTGTATCCGAGGTAGGTGTTAATAGAATGAATTTGACAGTGAGAGGCTATTTGGGGTTCCCAATAACTAGAACTGTTTACAGAAGTGGAACGAAGTATGGGAGTAGGTCTGCCTCCCCTAGGGGCTGTTTCCTAGGTGGGATGAGTCAAAATTCTAAAGTCCTGAATGCAGGATTTCCTATTAGGTTCACAGCTAGAATTCTGCTTTGAGAAGAAGGAGGCTATTCACGGTTGACTTATCAATAGTGGGTGTACTGTGCTTGGTACACCCTATGATCCAACAAGTAGCCAGGAGGAGGAGAACAATCAGAGAAGTGCTATAAAAGTCTATGACTAAGGGGCAGGGGATCACTATGGATGCACAGAAAATCCCTATGGCTTCTTCCGGACCGTCTTCTTGGCCACCTCCTTCCACTGGTTGTTGGGTGCTGGCTGTTTCCTGGGCTGGCTGGGTCCAGGTGCTGGGGCGGGGGTGGCTGCGTGTGAAATCAAAAGTATAGTTATGTAGCTGCTGGCTATCAAGACGTGAACTGCGGGAGGAGAAATTTGAGAATGGTTTACCTGTAGGGGGGTGTAGGTCTGGAGCAGGTCCATCCAGGTGGTAGGTCCTTCCAGGTTAGGAGCAAGTCCAATCCCTGGGTGGAGAGCAAGGTCAAGCTCAGCGTTAGCCGTGGGCTATAGGGCAGGCAGTCCATAGGGCTTGGCTTTGGCTAGAGAGGAGAGGGCATGGAAGTACATAGTCACATTCTGCCCATAGGAGGAAGGGGTGAGGCGGTTCTGAATCTCCTTCCAGTTGGCCAGGTCAGCACCAAAGTTGGTAGGGTCAAGGGGGACAACCTTGCCAGTGTTGTCCTTGCCAATCTCCCTTGTAATGATGTAACCAGCAAGGGCTACCCAATCTGGGAGGTTGTCCTTCTTGGTAGGGTCAAGGTCAGGCATGAAGCCAGGACGGAAGTTGAACTGGATGCCGTTGACTTTGATTTGGCCCTTGCAGCAGATAAATGCTGTGAGGACATGTAATCTGCTAGACATGAGGATGCGGATGCCCCTCTTGATAGCCAGTTGAACTTCGTAATTCGAGAGCATTCGTAGAGGGATGAGCTCCCTGGTGTACAGTGAGAGCTCTGGGGCAATAGCCTGATCCTTGCTTTCGGCATTCCAGAAGGAGAGGGAGAAGTGGTCAAGGTTGTCAACCGTGGAATCACAGCACTGCTTGCTGTCCATGAGGTCAATGGTTGCCTTGGACAGCCGATCCACCTCCTTGATGAAGTCTGCCATGGATCTAAGGGCAGTGTTGGCCTCAGTCTTCAGGATCAAGGAGGAATTGCAGACATCAGGAGGAATCTTGGAGTGGGTGAAATAGGCAGAGAAGTGCATGTTGGAGATGAAGAGGGGGAGTAAGGATTCAAAGTGGTCCTTGTCCTCTTGAGTTGCAAAGTGCAGCTGTTCAGTAACCCTGCCGTCTCTCCCATTCTTCAAGTATTTGAAGTTGAGAAGCCTAAGGGCCGACACTTGGTCGTCACATTCCTCAAGCTCTGCAGCCATGCGCAGGATGTTCTCCAGCTTGGGAAACCATGTTGGCTTCTCCGGCTGGGACCTCCAGTTGGTGGTGAGGTAGTAACCCTGCTGCTCGTGGATCCAAGCAACTGAGGTGAAGTCGGTTTCTTTAGGAAAGGGATGGTATGGGAGTAACTGGGGGTCCATATGAGCCCGTCCTGGGCACTGGATCTCCATGTTTGGCTGCTGCCGAAGAGGTTAGCTGCACAAATCCTTGTACCACCGATGGTAGCCAGGATGGTTGGTCCAACCAGCATGGAGATAGCACATTGCCGGTTGTGCCGGTTGATGCTGGATGAAGGATCTGAGGGGAGGGGAGGGTGGAGGAGAGAGTCCTCCATACTGCAGAAGTGCGTCTTGCAGTTCAAGATGTGCTGGTTGGTTACCCGAGGAATGGTGATCCTGGGAACCCCCTTCTCCAGCTTGTTGGCTGTAAAGAGGACTGCAAAGTTTTGGAGTCCTCCATGATAGCCAGGCCAACCTGGGACAGCCTGTTGTTATCAGTTTGTTGTTATCAGTTTGACTGACCATATTGGAGGCTTTCCAGGCTGAGATGTGTTAGTAACTTGATCCTCCTTTAGTTACTCCACCTTTGAAGAGACCGTCATGGGATCTGTTCGCGAGGATCTCGCTCATGATCCGGACCACCGCAGCTGCGTCAGTGCACGGGTGTGCGCCGGTAGGAAAGGTCAGAGATTGGGGCGCAGGGAGGGGACCTCCAGCAAGGATGCTAGGGTCACGTCCGTAGATGCCACTAAGGGTCAGCTCGTAGAACTCCTCGTTGTCAGTGGTGTTGTGCACCGGGAGGATCTTGAAAGCGGAGAGCGAGATAGCATAGGGGTCAAGATGCTGGTAGGTGGACTCTCCAAGGGGGGACGGAGGTTGTGGGCAGGCCTTGAGTTACTCAGCGGTCAGCTGGATGTCCCTCGCTCTCTTGATGTATATAGCACGGTAGGGAGGAGTAGACAACGGCTTCCCGTCGCTGTTGTAGATCTCTTCCCCCTTGGAATGGATAGTGAAGCGATTGGCGATCAAGGCTGCAGGGTGGTTCGAAATTGCGTTAGTTTTGCAGAAGATGGAAAGAGAGTTGTAGGACACAGTTGTCCAAGGTTGATTGTAAGGTTGATTGTGATAATGAGGACTTGCACCTTCGCCATCGATTAATATTATCGAGGACGACAATGCCATGAGAGGCATATCGGGACTTGCACCCACGCCATGAGAGGCTGTATTGATCGTCAGAGACGATAATGCCATGAGAGGCATATCGGGACTTGCACCCGCGCCATGAGAGGCTGTATTAATCATCAGAGACGATAATGCCATGAGAGGCATATCGGGACTTGCACCCATGCCGTGAGAGGCGGTATTAGTCGCCATGAGAGGCATAGAGAATTTGAGGTTTAGAAGATGGCCAATGAGTGTGGTGTTGGGATGTTTGCAGTTTGTAAGATAGTGCAGTGTGGTAGCCGAGGGAAAGAGGTATGCGGCGGTGTGGTGAAAAGGTGGGAAAGCGAGGCGGGATTTAGCAGCTTGTTTCTCGCGGCGGTGCAATTTCCTATCGATCGTACCTTGTTGCACCCTGTTTTGTTGAGCTCCCATTGAGTACATGCTGGTGGCTTCCGCACTCCCTTATTTTTCTTCGCACCTAAGAGTTAGGTGCGAAGAAAAATAAGGGAGTGCGGAAAGAGGCTGTTGAAGCGGCGGTGATATTCAGGCAGTTGACGAGAAGAAGGGCAATGATAAGGTGAATGGCAGAGTTCGTAGTAGGAGGATTTCGTCTGTCTTGTTTGTTCCAGATATTTTTTTATTGAGTAGGGTTGGGATGATTTTTAGGTTTGGCAGAACTTGGTTCAGCGTGAGTCCTAGGTAGATCCTTGGAGCTTTTGCTCTCTGCCCGGAAGCTGCGTGTAGGATCTCGTTGTCCAGGTTGTCCATTGGAAGGTGAGGATATTTTAATTTTGGGGTGATCTGTCACTTTCGCAGATTTGGTATTGAGTTTGTGGACAGGGTTCCAAGCACTGGTGTTGGGGGCTTCGCATTCCCCTACCTCCCTCTTGCGGGCAATCTGCGCTTGGACTTCTCCAAAGTGCTTCTTGCCCGGAATCAGGATGCTTGGTCGCCGGCAGTTGTTATTGATCATTGGGGAGGAGAGGGGGGTTAGAGAATTCGGCAAATCTGGTTTGAGTGGACATCTCAAATCAGGAAAGTGCGCGAATTGATGATCTTTGCAAAGCCTAGCGTCGTCGCATCCCTATTCCAGTCTCCGCTTATGCGGAGGAGAAGTAGCGCCTACGAAATGTGCTTCGGAAAAAGTGACCTGTCAGGATATTATTTCAAGTTACCCTTCTTATGCTTTCAAGTTACCCTTCTTCCGAACCTGTGTTCAATTCGTCTAGCTTCATACGACGGAAAGGAGTCTTCCATGGACGCGCGCCATCAACCAAGAAGCTTCAACCTGGTAGTGGTTGGCTTCTTTCGGGTATGAGCTAACTAGCAGTGCGAACAAGGATTGCTCACCTCGCTTGCGCGTTGCACCCGGGTTCGTCTAGCTCCATGCGACGGAAAGGAGTCTTCTACAGACGCGCGCCATCAACTAGGAAGCTTCATACCGGTGCGATCATCCTAATTGTCCATCCTCGTGTCGGAAGCAACACCTCATCATAATGGTCTAGAAGCATGGAATGAGGACGCATTGCGGTGAGAGGAGAAAGACGTTCTGTTGTGCTTGCGCTCTCGGCAGTTTTTATTAGCCTCGGGACAGCGTCAGGTCAGACAGTCAACCGCTTTCCCTAAATCAACCGCTTTACCTAAACCCTAACCATTGGGAACCATTCGGACCATTTTCCAGGAATTTTCGAGACCACGGAATATGGTCACACATTTCAGTCAGCCGTGGTTCATTCTTGCCCGAGGCTCCCGGCCATCCCCCGTCGGGATTGGCCCCAAGTTATATATTGTATATATGCTTTAGTGGTGAAGAAGATGTAAGAGCTGCGATTTCGTTGCGTGCACGACTGTGTAAATGGACTCCGGACCAGCAAGGTCCTGCTGATCCGAGGCGGAGGCCGACTCCTCCTGTTTTTGAGTTGTGACGCAGGACGCAGCGTCCTGAACATCCCTGGATGTAGCAATAAAGTCATTTTGAATCCAACTAATCATTCTCTGATTTCTCTAACAGAGTAAACAAATCATTACTCAACATTCCTGGTTGTTCAATCCAGAGGCGGAAGGTCGTGGGAAGTTGCCTCTGTTTATAGAGAGATTGGATACTTGGACTTGAACTTGGTTGTATATAGGGATCGGCAATTCTGCCTATCATATGATTTTGACCAAAGGCGAGTATGATATCATGCATATGATATCAGACAAATTGCATCATAAGATATCGTATATAAATGGTAACTTTAGCCTAATCAGACTGCCGGCATCCTATGATATTGTATGATGACATGATATCATGTGATATCATATGATATCATATTGCCTATCCCTAGTAATATAGCTCCAGCCAGCAATTTGGCTGCTCGCCATCTCCGGCAGTAAAAACAAAACAGAAGAATGTAAACGCGAATGATTTTATTTTTTATTTTTCGGCGGAGCCCCCCCCCCCTGTGGGGCGGGAGCCCTCATATACACCCCTTTGTCCGTTCGACCGAGGATCGAGACCAAGCTTGTGTCAGCGTGAACTACTAGGACACGAGTGCCTGATTGGCATCTGATCAGATGCCAATCAGGCACTCGTGTCCTAGCAGTTCACGCTGACAATAATGCATGTCCCGGGAGAGCAGAGCAGGGTAATTCAAAGCGCGCGCTTTTGCGCTTTTGAGCGCTGACTTATTGACCCCCTCTGCGCTTTAAGCGCAGTTTTTTGCAACCCCCTGTGGGCGCAGCAAGCATTTTTTGCGCTTTTTGCACTACAAAGCGCAGTTTTTGTGTTTTCAAGTGCGCTAAAGCGCTGGCCAATTTGGCCATTTGAAGTACCCAGGAGCAGAGGAAGCGGGATGGACACCCATGACCTGTCAGCTTACAGCTCTCTTCAGGAGTGGAGGAACGTTAGACAGCGAGAGCACTAATTATCTTTACATAGATAAGGTAAATAACACGCGGAGGGTGAAGCAATAAGGGGCACACCGCTACGAGTGACGGAAAGACAGAACCCTGCTAGATCAGGGTTTGGCTAAACAGTGTCATTAATAGCGAACATGTCAGTGAACATCAGGAGATCGTTCTAAGGACACACAAAAGAGGTCAGCAAGGCATTAACAGCGGGTGTAACACACCGGATGCTGACAGCCTGGCACGCCAGCCAACTGTCTCATAACTAACTAACAAGCGATTGCATACGGTAGGACTTGTTCCAACTAACTAACTAACTAACTAACTAACTAACTAACTAACTAACTAACTAACTAACTAACTAACTAACTAACTAACTAACTAACTAACTAACTAACTAACTAACTAACTAACTAACTAACTAACTAACTAACTAACTAACTAACTAACTAACTAACTAACTAACTAACTAACTAACTAACTAACTAACTAACTAACTAACTAACTAACTAACTAACTAACTAACTAACTAACTAACTAACTAACTACTGGTAACAAGCGATTGCATAGGACTTGTTCCAACGGAGAGATTTGTTGATTTCCATCTCTCCCCCTCCCCACCCACCCCCCAGTCCCCCACACCACCCGGGGAGCATACTGGGCGGATTCGACACTTTAAAATATTAAATTAATTGTATGAAATGATACCGTAGCCTTAAAAGTCCACTTCTGATAGTACCGTTGTCTTATTACCTTGATTTGAGTTTGGAAAAGTCCCTACCGTGATTGAATTGGATTGATAACCGGTACATGGTCTGCCAGCTTTCGACTTGCTTGACCGCCATAATGCTCGATATTTGTAAATGCAGGATTGGATTGGATTGTAACACGGCTCAACTCTAGGCTGCTCACCAGGGTGCTTCAAATGACCAACTTGGCCAGCGCTTTAGCGCACTTGAAAGCAAAAAAACTGCGCTTTGTAGTGCAAAAAGCGCAAAAATTGCTTGCTGCGCCCACAGGGGGGGGGGGGGGAAAAAAACTGCGCTTAAAGCGCAGAGGGGGTCAAAAAGTCAGCGCTCAAAAGCGCAAAAGCACGCGCGCTTTGAATTACCCTGCTGCTCACCGTTTAAAGACTTGTCCAGGGACACCTGCACTACAGGCAAACATGTAAAACCTGAACCCTAATACTAGGAAGCATGTAAACCCCAAACCCTTACACTGGGAAGCATCTGAAAATCACTTACCTAGCTCCGCCCCCTGTATTTTGAACTTGGACCAGTTGATGCGGTTTCAGCCGCTACTCTTGCGGCCTGTCACAATGAAAGGCTGGAGTGCCGCCACCTGTCATAATTAAAGGCTGCTCACGATGTTCTGCAGTAACATAAATTATAACATCCAGATGGCTGAAGGGACTCTCGCCCCCTCTTTCTACTTGAGATTGGACTCGAACTTTGTTACATTGCTCCTGCCTTTAAGGGTGCTCGCCGTCTTCTGCAGTACAATCAAAAATTTAAATATGTCTATATGGCTGAAGGGACCCCCCCCCCCTCCTTATAATAATTAGTTTACCAATCCTAGCACAACAGCCGTACGGACTATCCACGGTTCTCGCCGGGGGGGGGGGGGGAGTAATTGTTCCATGCAATGTGCAGACGGTTAGACGCCAAACCTGGCGTATATAACCTGGTAACAATTCTTCTTCTTCAACTGCCATATGGTATACTCCCCAGGTCTCCGTGGGTATCACACGACGTGGACTCGGAAATGGACGATGGCCAGCAGCTGGAAAAAGTTAGCTGGAAAACCATGTAACAATCCAATCCATTAGACAAAATCACAACTGATGAACAATCCGATAACAAAATCAGTTGGAAATTATGTGAGAGGGACCTAAATGCGTGGCATGAAGGAGTCCTTACCGCCTGGAGGGTGACACTTACTATGTCTGCCATTGTGACTTTCCCCAGCTGCGGCGTACGGGGGGTCCCCTTAACACCACGCCCCTCCAGGCGTTTTTTACCTACGTGCATGCTGGGCAAATTAACTAATATGTCCACACCAGGGTATCGCACGGGGGGACTTGGAATTGGAAGACGGTGAGCAGCCTAGAGTTGGCTGAAAAATCATGTAACAATCCAATCCAATGCAACCCAGACACACGTGGCACCTACATGTACGGCCTGTGTCAGCTTCTAGGGAACTAGGGGAGAGAAATAAACAATTGCCCGGGGTTGGTGGGTGGGTGGGTGGGTTAGTTGGCGGGAGGGTGGGTGATGGTTGGAGGGTGCATGGGTGATGATGGGGGGAAGGCCTCAAAATGCTTGAAAAACTATTGATCTTGTCCACCCCCCCCCAACCAAGCTCCCAGCCCATCTGACTGCCACCACCATTCCTACCCCACCTATCAATTAATTGTATGTATCACTTTAGTGTTTAATACTAACGTTTCGTACTTGTGTGCAAGACTAATGTATAGTACCAGTGTGCGATATAGTTACCCCGGCCTTATCTAGCTACAGGTTTGGTTCAAGTGCGGGGTAAGGGAGCTGCCCAGAAGCTGCAACGCAATATAGTCATCCTGCCCTTAGCTAGCTTCCGGTTCGGTCTAAGGGTGGGGTGAGGGAGCTGCCCTTAGCTAGCTTTAGGTCCGGTCCATTGGTGGGGTAAGGAGCTGCCCAGGAGCTACGTGGTAGCTGCCCTTAGCTAGCTTCAGGTTCGGTCTAAGGGTGGGGTGTGGGAGCTGCCCTTAGCTAGCTTCAGGTTTGGTCCATGGGTGGGGTAAGGGAGCTGCCCAACAGCTGTGTGGTAGCTGCCCTTAGCTAGCTTCAGGTTTGTTCCAAGGGCGGGTTAAGGGAGCTTCCCAGAAGCTGCTGTGCAATATAGTTATCCTGCCCTTAGCTAGCTTCCGGTTCGGTCCAAGGGTGGGGTAAGGGAGCTGCCCTTAGCTAGCTTCAGGTTCGGTCCATGGGTGGGGTGAGGAGCTGCCCAGAAGCTACACAGCCATGGGAGTGACCTATCACCCCTATGAAGCCATGGGAGTGCCCTAGCCCGTAGCATGCGACCCTGCATAGGACGTGCCATAGTCACCCCTACAAAGCCATGTGAGTGCCCTACTGCGCCGCTTGCGATGCTGCACAGGACTTGCCATAGTGGATCTAAATCAGATCATACAACTTGTCACAGTGGATCTAAATCAGATCATACAACTTGTCACAGTAGATCTAAATCAGATCATACAACTTGCCATAGTGGATCTAAATCAGACCATACAACTTGTCACAGTGGATCTAAATCAGACCATACAACTTGTCACAGTGGATCTAAATCAGATCATACAACCTGTCACAGTGGATCTAAATCAGATCATACAACCTGTCACAGTGGATCTAAATCAGATCATACAACTTGTCACAGTGGATCTAAAACAGATCATACAACTTGTCAAAGTGGATCTAAAACAGATCATACAACTTATCATAGTGGATCTAAAACAGATCATAAAACACTTAACATTGTTGTTCACAGTGCTTTTGCAAAACAGTGTTTTTCACTAAACTCCCGCACACACCATCCATAGCTTCAACACTAAACAGTGTTGTTAACAGTATTTTTCGCAAAGCAGTGTTTTTCACTATACTCCCGTGCACACCATCCGTAGCTTCAACACTATGGGCACCCTTCTAAATGCCTTACTGATAAGAGGCTTATAGTGCCCTCTTTTCAATAGGGCTTATAAGTCAGGTATTTCAAAGAAAGCCTTAGCGTTGAAGCTATACAGATGAACTGCAATGTTATTCAACCCAACCTCCTAATTTTCAAAATCTAGTATCAACTAATAATGATTAATATATATATATATATATATATATATATATATATATATATGTGTACTATAGCGTCGTCGCATCCCTATTCCAGTCTCCGCTTATGCGGAGGAGAAGTAGCGCCTACGAAATGTCCTTCGGAAAAAGTGACCTGTCAGGATATTATTTCAAGTTACCCTTCTTATGCTTTCAAGTTACCCTTCTTCCGAACCTGTGTTCAATTCGTCTAGCTTCATACGACGGAAAGGAGTCTTCCATGGACGCGCGCCATCAACCAAGAAGCTTCAACCTGGTAGTGGTTGGCTTCTTTCGGGTATGAGCTAACTAGCAGTGCGAACAAGGATTGCTCACCTCGCTTGCGCGTTGCACCCGGGTTCGTCTAGCTCCATGCGACGGAAAGGAGTCTTCTACAGACGCGCGCCATCAACTAGGAAGCTTCATACCGGTGCGATCATCCTAATTGTCCATCCTCGTGTCGGAAGCAACACCTCATCATAATGGTCTAGAAGCATGGAATGAGGACGCATTGCGGTGAGAGGAGAAAGACGTTCTGTTGTGCTTGCGCTCTCGGCAGTTTTATTAGCCTCGGGACAGCGTCAGGTCAGACAGTCAACCGCTTTCCCTAAATCAACCGCTTTACCTAAACCCTAACCATTGGGAACCATTCGGACCATTTTCCAGGAATTTTCGAGACCACGGAATATGGTCACACATTTCAGTCAGCCGTGGTTCATTCTTGCCCGAGGCTCCCGGCCATCCCCCGTCGGGATTGGCCCCAAGTTATATATTGTATATATGCTTTAGTGGTGAAGAAGATGTAAGAGCTGCGATTTCGTTGCGTGCACGACTGTGTAAATGGACTCCGGACCAGCAAGGTCCTGCTGATCCGAGGCGGAGGCCGACTCCTCCTGTTTTTGAGTTGTGACGCAGGACGCAGCGTCCTGAACATCCCTGGATGTAGCAATAAAGTCATTTTGAATCCAACTAATCATTCTCTGATTTCTCTAACAGAGTAAACAAATCATTACTCAACATTCCTGGTTGTTCAATCCAGAGGCGGAAGGTCGTGGGAAGTTGCCTCTGTTTATAGAGAGATTGGATACTTGGACTTGAACTTGGTTGTATATAGGGATCGGCAATTCTGCCTATCATATGATTTTGACCAAAGGCGAGTATGATATCATGCATATGATATCAGACAAATTGCATCATAAGATATCGTATATAAATGGTAACTTTAGCCTAATCAGACTGCCGGCATCCTATGATATTGTATGATGACATGATATCATGTGATATCATATGATATCATATTGCCTATCCCTAGTAATATAGCTCCAGCCAGCAATTTGGCTGCTCGCCATCTCCGGCAGTAAAAACAAAACAGAAGAATGTAAACGCGAATGATTTTATTTTTTATTTTTCGGCGGAGCCCCCCCCCCCTGTGGGGCGGGAGCCCTCATATACACCCCTTTGTCCGTTCGACCGAGGATCGAGACCAAGCTTGTGTCAGCGTGAACTACTAGGACACGAGTGCCTGATTGGCATCTGATCAGATGCCAATCAGGCACTCGTGTCCTAGCAGTTCACGCTGACAATAATGCATGTCCCGGGAGAGCAGAGCAGGGTAATTCAAAGCGCGCGCTTTTGCGCTTTTGAGCGCTGACTTATTGACCCCCTCTGCGCTTTAAGCGCAGTTTTTTGCAACCCCCTGTGGGCGCAGCAAGCATTTTTTGCGCTTTTTGCACTACAAAGCGCAGTTTTTGTGTTTTCAAGTGCGCTAAAGCGCTGGCCAATTTGGCCATTTGAAGTACCCAGGAGCAGAGGAAGCGGGATGGACACCCATGACCTGTCAGCTTACAGCTCTCTTCAGGAGTGGAGGAACGTTAGACAGCGAGAGCACTAATTATCTTTACATAGATAAGGTAAATAACACGCGGAGGGTGAAGCAATAAGGGGCACACCGCTACGAGTGACGGAAAGACAGAACCCTGCTAGATCAGGGTTTGGCTAAACAGTGTCATTAACAGCGAACATGTCAGTGAACATCAGGAGATCGTTCTAAGGACACACAAAAGAGGTCAGCAAGGCATTAACAGCGGGTGTAACACACCGGATGCTGACAGCCTGGCACGCCAGCCAACTGTCTCATAACTAACTAACAAGCGATTGCATACGGTAGGACTTGTTCCAACTAACTAACTAACTAACTAACTAACTAACTAACTAACTAACTAACTAACTAACTAACTAACTAACTAACTAACTAACTAACTAACTAACTAACTAACTAACTAACTAACTAACTAACTAACTAACTAACTAACTAACTAACTAACTAACTAACTAACTAACTAACTAACTAACTAACTAACTAACTAACTAACTAACTAACTAACTAACTAACTACTAACTAACTACTACTACTGGTAACAAGCGATTGCATAGGACTTGTTCCAAAGGAGAGATTTGTTGATTTCCATCTCTCCCCCTCCCCACCCACCCCCCAGTCCCCCACACCACCCGGGGAGCATACTGGGCGGATTCGACACTTTAAAATATTAAATTAATTGTATGAAATGATACCGTAGCCTTAAAAGTCCACTTCTGATAGTACCGTTGTCTTATTACCTTGATTTGAGTTTGGAAAAGTCCCTACCGTGATTGAATTGGATTGATAACCGGTACATGGTCTGCCAGCTTTCGACTTGCTTGACCGCCATAATGCTCGATATTTGTAAATGCAGGATTGGATTGGATTGTAACACGGCTCAACTCTAGGCTGCTCACCAGGGTGCTTCAAATGACCAACTTGGCCAGCGCTTTAGCGCACTTGAAAGCAAAAAAACTGCGCTTTGTAGTGCAAAAAGCGCAAAAATTGCTTGCTGCGCCCACAGGGGGGGGGGGGGCAAAAAACTGCGCTTAAAGCGCAGAGGGGGTCAAAAAGTCAGCGCTCAAAAGCGCAAAAGCACGCGCGCTTTGAATTACCCTGCTGCTCACCGTTTAAAGACTTGTCCAGGGACACCTGCACTACAGGCAAACATGTAAAACCTGAACCCTAATACTAGGAAGCATGTAAACCCCAAACCCTTACACTGGGAAGCATCTGAAAATCACTTACCTAGCTCCGCCCCCTGTATTTGAACTTGGACCAGTTGATGCGGTTTCAGCCGCTACTCTTGCGGCCTGTCACAATGAAAGGCTGGAGTGCCGCCACCTGTCATAATTAAAGGCTGCTCACGATGTTCTGCAGTAACATAAATTATAACATCCAGATGGCTGAAGGGACTCTCGCCCCCTCTTTCTACTTGAGATTGGACTCGAACTTTGTTACATTGCTCCTGCCTTTAAGGGTGCTCGCCGTCTTCTGCAGTACAATCAAAAATTTAAATATGTCTATATGGCTGAAGGGACCCCCCCCCCCCTCCTTATAATAATTAGTTTACCAATCCTAGCACAACAGCCGTACGGACTATCCACGGTTCTCGCCGGGGGGGGGGGGGGAGTAATTGTTCCATGCAATGTGCAGACGGTTAGACGCCAAACCTGGCGTATATAACCTGGTAACAATTCTTCTTCTTCAACTGCCATATGGTATACTCCCCAGGTCTCCGTGGGTATCACACGACGTGGACTCGGAAATGGACGATGGCCAGCAGCTGGAAAAAGTTAGCTGGAAAACCATGTAACAATCCAATCCATTAGACAAAATCACAACTGATGAACAATCCGATAACAAAATCAGTTGGAAATTATGTGAGAGGGACCTAAATGCGTGGCATGAAGGAGTCCTTACCGCCTGGAGGGTGACACTTACTATGTCTGCCATTGTGACTTTCCCCAGCTGCGGCGTACGGGGGGTCCCCTTAACACCACGCCCCTCCAGGCGTTTTTTACCTACGTGCATGCTGGGCAAATTAACTAATATGTCCACACCAGGGTATCGCACGGGGGGACTTGGAATTGGAAGACGGTGAGCAGCCTAGAGTTGGCTGAAAAATCATGTAACAATCCAATCCAATGCAACCCAGACACACGTGGCACCTACATGTACGGCCTGTGTCAGCTTCTAGGGAACTAGGGGAGAGAAATAAACAATTGCCCGGGGTTGGTGGGTGGGTGGGTGGGTTAGTTGGCGGGAGGGTGGGTGATGGTTGGAGGGTGCATGGGTGATGATGGGGGGAAGGCCTCAAAATGCTTGAAAAACTATTGATCTTGTCCACCCCCCCCCAACCAAGCTCCCAGCCCATCTGACTGCCACCACCATTCCTACCCCACCTATCAATTAATTGTATGTATCACTTTAGTGTTTAATACTAACGTTTCGTACTTGTGTGCAAGACTAATGTATAGTACCAGTGTGCGATATAGTTACCCCCGGCCTTATCTAGCTACAGGTTTGGTTCAAGTGCGGGGTAAGGGAGCTGCCCAGAAGCTGCAACGCAATATAGTCATCCTGCCCTTAGCTAGCTTCCGGTTCGGTCTAAGGGTGGGGTGAGGGAGCTGCCCTTAGCTAGCTTTAGGTCCGGTCCATTGGTGGGGTAAGGAGCTGCCCAGGAGCTACGTGGTAGCTGCCCTTAGCTAGCTTCAGGTTCGGTCTAAGGGTGGGGTGTGGGAGCTGCCCTTAGCTAGCTTCAGGTTTGGTCCATGGGTGGGGTAAGGGAGCTGCCCAACAGCTGTGTGGTAGCTGCCCTTAGCTAGCTTCAGGTTTGTTCCAAGGGCGGGTTAAGGGAGCTTCCCAGAAGCTGCTGTGCAATATAGTTATCCTGCCCTTAGCTAGCTTCCGGTTCGGTCCAAGGGTGGGGTAAGGGAGCTGCCCTTAGCTAGCTTCAGGTTCGGTCCATGGGTGGGGTGAGGAGCTGCCCAGAAGCTACACAGCCATGGGAGTGACCTATCACCCCTATGAAGCCATGGGAGTGCCCTAGCCCGTAGCATGCGACCCTGCATAGGACGTGCCATAGTCACCCCTACAAAGCCATGTGAGTGCCCTACTGCGCCGCTTGCGATGCTGCACAGGACTTGCCATAGTGGATCTAAATCAGATCATACAACTTGTCACAGTGGATCTAAATCAGATCATACAACTTGTCACAGTAGATCTAAATCAGATCATACAACTTGCCATAGTGGATCTAAATCAGACCATACAACTTGTCACAGTGGATCTAAATCAGACCATACAACTTGTCACAGTGGATCTAAATCAGATCATACAACCTGTCACAGTGGATCTAAATCAGATCATACAACCTGTCACAGTGGATCTAAATCAGATCATACAACTTGTCACAGTGGATCTAAAACAGATCATACAACTTGTCAAAGTGGATCTAAAACAGATCATACAACTTATCATAGTGGATCTAAAACAGATCATAAAACACTTAACATTGTTGTTCACAGTGCTTTTGCAAAACAGTGTTTTTCACTAAACTCCCGCACACACCATCCATAGCTTCAACACTAAACAGTGTTGTTAACAGTATTTTTCGCAAAGCAGTGTTTTTCACTATACTCCCGTGCACACCATCCGTAGCTTCAACACTATGGGCACCCTTCTAAATGCCTTACTGATAAGAGGCTTATAGTGCCCTCTTTTCAATAGGGCTTATAAGTCAGGTATTTCAAAGAAAGCCTTAGCGTTGAAGCTATACAGATGAACTGCAATGTTATTCAACCCAACCTCCTAATTTTCAAAATCTAGTATCAACTAATAATGATTAATATATATATATATATATATATATATATATATATATATATGTGTACTATAGCGTCGTCGCATCCCTATTCCAGTCTCCGCTTATGCGGCGGAGAAGTAGCGCCTACGAAATGTGCTTCGGAAAAAGTGACCTGTCAGGATATTATTTCAAGTTACCCTTCTTATGCTTTCAAGTTACCCTTCTTCCGAACCTGTGTTCAATTCGTCTAGCTTCATACGACGGAAAGGAGTCTTCCATGGACGCGCGCCATCAACCAAGAAGCTTCAACCTGGTAGTGGTTGGCTTCTTTCGGGTATGAGCTAACTAGCAGTGCGAACAAGGATTGCTCACCTCGCTTGCGCGTTGCACCCGGGTTCGTCTAGCTCCATGCGACGGAAAGGAGTCTTCTACAGACGCGCGCCATCAACTAGGAAGCTTCATACCGGTGCGATCATCCTAATTGTCCATCCTCGTGTCGGAAGCAACACCTCATCATAATGGTCTAGAAGCATGGAATGAGGACGCATTGCGGTGAGAGGAGAAAGACGTTCTGTTGTGCTTGCGCTCTCGGCAGTTTTATTAGCCTCGGGACAGCGTCAGGTCAGACAGTCAACCGCTTTCCCTAAATCAACCGCTTTACCTAAACCCTAACCATTGGGAACCATTCGGACCATTTTCCAGGAATTTTCGAGACCACGGAATATGGTCACACATTTCAGTCAGCCGTGGTTCATTCTTGCCCGAGGCTCCCGGCCATCCCCCGTCGGGATTGGCCCCAAGTTATATATTGTATATATGCTTTAGTGGTGAAGAAGATGTAAGAGCTGCGATTTCGTTGCGTGCACGACTGTGTAAATGGACTCCGGACCAGCAAGGTCCTGCTGATCCGAGGCGGAGGCCGACTCCTCCTGTTTTTGAGTTGTGACGCAGGACGCAGCGTCCTGAACATCCCTGGATGTAGCAATAAAGTCATTTTGAATCCAACTAATCATTCTCTGATTTCTCTAACAGAGTAAACAAATCATTACTCAACATTCCTGGTTGTTCAATCCAGAGGCGGAAGGTCGTGGGAAGTTGCCTCTGTTTATAGAGAGATTGGATACTTGGACTTGAACTTGGTTGTATATAGGGATCGGCAATTCTGCCTATCATATGATTTTGACCAAAGGCGAGTATGATATCATGCATATGATATCAGACAAATTGCATCATAAGATATCGTATATAAATGGTAACTTTAGCCTAATCAGACTGCCGGCATCCTATGATATTGTATGATGACATGATATCATGTGATATCATATGATATCATATTGCCTATCCCTAGTAATATAGCTCCAGCCAGCAATTTGGCTGCTCGCCATCTCCGGCAGTAAAAACAAAACAGAAGAATGTAAACGCGAATGATTTTATTTTTTATTTTTCGGCGGAGCCCCCCCCCCCCTGTGGGGCGGAAGCCCTCATATACACCCCTTTGTCCGTTCGACCGAGGATCGAGACCAAGCTTGTGTCAGCGTGAACTACTAGGACACGAGTGCCTGATTGGCATCTGATCAGATGCCAATCAGGCACTCGTGTCCTAGCAGTTCACGCTGACAATAATGCATGTCCCGGGAGAGCAGAGCAGGGTAATTCAAAGCGCGCGCTTTTGCGCTTTTGAGCGCTGACTTATTGACCCCCTCTGCGCTTTAAGCGCAGTTTTTTTGCAACCCCCTGTGGGCGCAGCAAGCATTTTTTGCGCTTTTTGCACTACAAAGCGCAGTTTTTGTGTTTTCAAGTGCGCTAAAGCGCTGGCCAATTTGGCCATTTGAAGTACCCAGGAGCAGAGGAAGCGGGATGGACACCCATGACCTGTCAGCTTACAGCTCTCTTCAGGAGTGGAGGAACGTTAGACAGCGAGAGCACTAATTATCTTTACATAGATAAGGTAAATAACACGCGGAGGGTGAAGCAATAAGGGGCACACCGCTACGAGTGACGGAAAGACAGAACCCTGCTAGATCAGGGTTGGCTAAACAGTGTCATTAACAGCGAACATGTCAGTGAACATCAGGAGATCGTTCTAAGGACACACAAAAGAGGTCAGCAAGGCATTAACAGCGGGTGTAACACACCGGATGCTGACAGCCTGGCACGCCAGCCAACTGTCTCATAACTAACTAACAAGCGATTGCATACGGTAGGACTTGTTCCAACTAACTAACTAACTAACTAACTACTAACTAACTAACTAACTAACTAACTAACTAACTAACTAACTAACTAACTAACTACTAACTAACTAACTAACTAACTAACTAACTAACTAACTAACTAACTAACTAACTAACTAACTAACTAACTAACTAACTAACTAACTAACTAACTAACTAACTAACTAACTACTAACTAACTAACTAACTAACTAACTAACTAACTAACTAACTAACTAACTACTGGTAACAAGCGATTGCATAGGACTTGTTCCAACGGAGAGATTTGTTGATTTCCATCTCTCCCCCTCCCCACCCACCCCCCAGTCCCCCACACCACCCGGGGAGCATACTGGGCGGATTCGACACTTTAAAATATTAAATTAATTGTATGAAATGATACCGTAGCCTTAAAAGTCCACTTCTGATAGTACCGTTGTCTTATTACCTTGATTTGAGTTTGGAAAAGTCCCTACCGTGATTGAATTGGATTGATAACCGGTACATGGTCTGCCAGCTTTCGACTTGCTTGACCGCCATAATGCTCGATATTTGTAAATGCAGGATTGGATTGGATTGTAACACGGCTCAACTCTAGGCTGCTCACCAGGGTGCTTCAAATGACCAACTTGGCCAGCGCTTTAGCGCACTTGAAAGCAAAAAAACTGCGCTTTGTAGTGCAAAAAGCGCAAAAATTGCTTGCTGCGCCCACAGGGGGGGGGGGGGGCAAAAAACTGCGCTTAAAGCGCAGAGGGGGTCAAAAAGTCAGCGCTCAAAAGCGCAAAAGCACGCGCGCTTTGAATTACCCTGCTGCTCACCGTTTAAAGACTTGTCCAGGGACACCTGCACTACAGGCAAACATGTAAACCTGAACCCTAATACTAGGAAGCATGTAAACCCCAAACCCTTACACTGGGAAGCATCTGAAAATCACTTACCTAGCTCCGCCCCCTGTATTTTGAACTTGGACCAGTTGATGCGGTTTCAGCCGCTACTCTTGCGGCCTGTCACAATGAAAGGCTGGAGTGCCGCCACCTGTCATAATTAAAGGCTGCTCACGATGTTCTGCAGTAACATAAATTATAACATCCAGATGGCTGAAGGGACTCTCGCCCCCTCTTTCTACTTGAGATTGGACTCGAACTTTGTTACATTGCTCCTGCCTTTAAGGGTGCTCGCCGTCTTCTGCAGTACAATCAAAAATTTAAATATGTCTATATGGCTGAAGGGACCCCCCCCCCCTCCTTATAATAATTAGTTTACCAATCCTAGCACAACAGCCGTACGGACTATCCACGGTTCTCGCCGGGGGGGGGGGGGGAGTAATTGTTCCATGCAATGTGCAGACGGTTAGACGCCAAACCTGGCGTATATAACCTGGTAACAATTCTTCTTCTTCAACTGCCATATGGTATACTCCCCAGGTCTCCGTGGGTATCACACGACGTGGACTCGGAAATGGACGATGGCCAGCAGCTGGAAAAAGTTAGCTGGAAAACCATGTAACAATCCAATCCATTAGACAAAATCACAACTGATGAACAATCCGATAACAAAATCAGTTGGAAATTATGTGAGAGGGACCTAAATGCGTGGCATGAAGGAGTCCTTACCGCCTGGAGGGTGACACTTACTATGTCTGCCATTGTGACTTTCCCCAGCTGCGGCGTACGGGGGGTCCCCTTAACACCACGCCCCTCCAGGCGTTTTTTACCTACGTGCATGCTGGGCAAATTAACTAATATGTCCACACCAGGGTATCGCACGGGGGGACTTGGAATTGGAAGACGGTGAGCAGCCTAGAGTTGGCTGAAAAATCATGTAACAATCCAATCCAATGCAACCCAGACACACGTGGCACCTACATGTACGGCCTGTGTCAGCTTCTTAGGGAACTAGGGGAGAGAAATAAACAATTGCCCGGGGTTGGTGGGTGGGTGGGTGGGTTAGTTGGCGGGAGGGTGGGTGATGGTGAGGGTGCATGGGTGATGATGGGGGGAAGGCCTCAAAATGCTTGAAAATACTATTGATCTTGTCCACCCCCCCCCAACCAAGCTCCAGCCCATCTGACTGCCACCACCATCCTACCCCACCTATCAATTTAATTGTATGTATCACTTAGTGTTTAATACTAACGTTTCGTACTTGTGTGCAAGACTAATGTATAGTACCAGTGGTGCGATATAGTTACCCCGGCCTTATCTAGCTACAGTTTGGTTCAAGTGCGGGGGTAAGGAGCTGCCCAGAAGCTGCACGCAATATAGTCATCTGCCCTTAGCTAGCTTCCGGTTCGGTCTAAGGGTGGGGTGAGGGAGCTGCCCTTAGCTAGCTTTAGGTCCGGTCCATTGGTGGGGTAAGGAGCCTGCCCAGGAGCTACGTGGTAGCTGCCCCTTAGCGAGCTTCATCGAGGTTTGTGCTACTCATGGTCGGGGTAAGGGAGCTGCCCAACACTGTGTGGGGAGCTGGCCCCTTAGCTAGCTTTCAGTTTTTCCAAGGGCTGGTTAAGGGCGCGCCTGCTTTCCCCAGAAGCTGCTGTGCATATAGTTATCCTGCCCTTAGCTAGCTTCCGTGTTCGGTCCAAGGGCTGGGGGTAAAGTTGAGTGCCCCTACTAGCTAGCTTCAGTTTCCGTTCCCGGGTGGGGGTTGAGCACGTTGGAGCCCGATAGCTTACACAGCCATGGAGTCCTAATCCCCTCCTCCCCCTATAAGCCATGGGATGCCCTAGCCCGTAGCATGCGACACCTGCATATTAAGCTACGTGCCATAGTCTCCCCCCCTCCCCCCCCCCGCCTCCCCCCCCCCCCCCCTAAATTACTAAAACCCCCCCCAAAAAACCCCGGACTAAAGCCATGTGAGGTGCCCATAACTTGCCCCGCTCTTGCGATGCTGCACAGGACTTGCCATAGTGGATCTAAATCAGATCATACAACTTGTCACAGTGGATCTAAATCAGATCATACAACTTGTCACAGTAGATCTAAATCAGATCATACAACTTGCCCATAGTGGATCTAAATCAGACCATACAACTTGTCACAGTGGATCTAAATCAGACCATACAACTTGTCACAGTGGATCTAAATCAGATCATACAACCTGTCACAGTGGATCTAAATCAGATCATACAACCTGTCACAGTGGATCTAAATCAGATCATACAACTTGTCACAGTGGATCTAAAACAGATCATACAACTTGTCAAAGTGATCTAAAACAGATCATACAACCTTATCATAGTGGATCTAAAACAGATCATAAAACACTTAACATTGTTGTTCACAGTGCTTTTGCAAAACAGTGGTTTTCACTAAACTCCCGCACACACCATCCATAGCTTCAACCACTAAACAGTGTTGTTACAGTATTTTTCGCAAAGCAGTGTTTTTCACTATACTCCCGTGCCACACCATCCGTTAGCTTCAACACTATGGGCACCCTTCTAAATGCCCTACTGATAAGAGGCTTATAGTGCCCTCTTTTCAATAGGGCTTATAGTCAGGTATTTCAAAGAAAGCCTTAGCGTTGAAGCTATATCAGATGAACTGCAATGTGTTATTCAACCCAACCTCCTAATTTTCAAAATCTAGTATCAACTAATAATTGATTAATATATAATATATATATAATATATATTATATATCAGGTTATAATAATGTAGATATAGATATATAATACTGTTACTATAAACGTCGTCGCATCCTATTCCAGTCTCCCTTATGCGCTGAGAAGGTAGCGCCTACCAATGTGCTCGGAAAAAGTGACCTGTCGGATATGATTGCAATTACCCTTCTTATGCTTTCAAGTTAACCCTTTCTTCCGAACTGTGTTCAATTCGTCTAGCTTCGATACGACGGAAAGGATTCTTCCATGGACGTGCGCGCCATCTCAACCAGAAGCTTCAACCTGGATTGTTGGCTTTCTTCGGGTATGGGGAAGTCTAACCGAGCGTTGCGAAACAGGGATTCTCACTTCGCTTGCGCGTGCCAACCCGGGTTTCTCTAGCGCCATTCGACGCAAGAGGAATTCTTCTACAGACGCGCGCCATCAACTAGGAAGTCTTCATATAACACCGGTGCGATCACACCTAATTGGTCCAGCCTCGGTGTCGGAAGTAGCAGCACCGCATCATAATTGGTCTAGAACATGGAATGAGGAACGCATTGCGGGGAGAGGAGGAAAGTCATCTTCTGTTTGGTGCCTTTCGCTCTCCGCAGTTTATTCAGCCTCGGGACGAGCGTCAGGTAGACAGTCAACACGCTTTCCCTAAACTCAACCGCGTTTACCCTAAAGGCCCCTAACCATTGGAACCTTCGGACCATTTTTGCCAGGAATTTCGAGAACCACGGAATATGTCCACAAATTTCAGGTCTGCCGTTGTTCATTCTGCCCAGCTCCCGCCATCCCCCTTCGGGATTGCCCAAAGTTCTATATTGTATATATGCTTTAGTGTGAAGAAGATTAAAGAGCTGCGATTTCGTTGCGTGCATCGACTGTGTAATGGGCTCATCCGGACCGCAAGGTTCGCTCGATCCGAGGCGGAGTTGCTGTCTGTCCGACCCTCTGGTTTTTGAGTTTGTGCGCAGACGCAGCGTCCGAATCAGCCCTGGATGTAGCCAATAAAGTCATTTTGATCCAACGAATTCATTCTCATGATTTCTCTAACAGAGTAACAGCTCAGCATTACTCAACATTCCTGGTTGGTCAACTCCAGATGGGTCGGAACGTCCGTGTGGAGTTGCCGTTCTCGTTTTATAGAGGATTGGATTTCTTGGACTTAACTCCTGGTTGTATATATGGGATCGGGCAAGTCTGCCCTATCACTATGATTTGACCAAGTGGCGAGACCTTATCGATATCATGCATTATGATCTCAGAATGGCTCAATAAGATCTTCGTACTATAAAGGTAAACTTTAGCCTTAACCAGACGCCGGCATACCTATGATATTGGATTGATGATCTATGATACTCATGTGATAATCATATGATTATCGATCCGGTCCTATTCCCTATTAATTAGCTCCAGCCTAGCACTTTGGCTGCCGCATCTCCGCAGTAGAAACAAAACAGAAGAATGTAAACGCGAATGATTTTATTTTTTATTTTTACCGGTTTCGGGCGGAGCCTCCCTCCCCCCCCTGTGGGGCCGGGGAGCCCTCATATACACCCCCCTTTGTTTCTCCGTTCGTATACCCGATGGACTCGACCAAGCTTGTGTCGTCTGAACTACTAGGACACCGAGTTGCCTGTGATTGGCACAATCTGATTCATGACTTGCCAGTCTAGCACTCGTGTCCTAGCAGTTCCACCTAGCTGACAATGTATGCCTGGCCCGGGATGAGCAAGCAGGGTATTCCAAACAGCGCGCGCGTTGTGCGCTTTCTGAGCGCTGACTATTGACCCCCTCTTCTCTTTAAAAAGGCGCAGTTTTTTGGTTGTTCAACCCCCTGTTGGCGCAAGCAAGCATTTTTTTGCGCTTTTTTTCAACTACAAAGCGCAGTTTTTTTGTGTTTCATCCAAAGTGTCCTAGAAGCGCGTTGGCCATTTGGCCATTTGAAGTATCACCATGAGCAGAGGAAGCGGGATGGGACGCCCATGACCTGTCAGCTACAGCTCTCTTCATGGTGTGATGAACTTTAGTTACAGCAAGCACTAATTATCGTTTCCTATAGATAGGGTACATAACACGCTGGATGTGGAAGAATAAGGGGCACACCGCTACGAGTGACGGAAAGACAGAACCCTGCTAGATCAGGGTTTGGCTAAACAGTGTCATAAACGAGCGAACATGTCAGTGAACATCAGGAGATCGTTCTAAGGACACCGACAGAGGTCCAGTCAAGGCATTAAACAGCGGTCGTACCACCGTGCTGACAGCCTGGCACGCCAGCCAACTGTCTCATAACTAACTAACAAGCGATTGCATACGGTAGGACTTGTTCCAACTAACTAACTAACTAACTAACTAACTAACTAACTAACTAACTAACTAACTAACTAAAACCTAACTACTAACTAACTAACTAACTAACTAACTAACTACTAACTAACTAACTAACTAACTAACTAACTAACTAACTAACTAACTAACTAACTAACTAACTAACTAACTAACTAACTAACTAACTAACTAACTAACTAACTAACTAACTAACTAACTAACTAACTAACTCAACTAACTAACTAACTACTGGTAACAAGCGATTGCATAGGACTTGTTCCAACGGAGAGATTTGTTGATTTCCATCTCTCCCCCTCCCCCCCCCCCCCCCCGTCCCCCACACCACCCGGGGAGCATACTGGGCCGATTCGACACTTTAAAATATTAAATTAATTGTATGAAATGATACCGTAGCCTTAAAAGTCCACTTCTGATAGTACCGTTGTCTTATTACCTTGATTTGAGTTTGGAAAAGTCCCTACCGTGATTGAATTGGATTGATAACCGGTACATGGTCTGCCAGCTTTCGACTTGCTTGACCGCCATAATGCTCGATATTTGTAAATGCAGGATTGGCTTGGTTTTGTAACAACGGCTTCAACTCTAGGCCTGCTTTGCTCACCAGGGTGCTTCAATGACCAACCTTGGCCAGCCTTAGCGCACTGAAAGCACAAAAAACTGCGCTTTGTAGTGCAAAAAGCGCAAAATTGCTTGCTGCGCCACAGGGGGGGGGGGGGGGGGGGCAAAAAACTGCGCTTAAAGCGCAGAGGGGGGTCAAAAAGTCAGCGCTCAAAAGCGCAAAAGCCACGCGCGCTTTGAATTACCCCTGACTGCTCACCGTTTAAAGACTTGTCCAGGGACACCTGCACTACAGGCAAACATGTAAAACCTGAACCCTAATACTAGGAAGCATGTAAACCCCAAACCCTTACACTGGGAAGCATCTGAAAATCACTTACCTAGCTCCGCCCCCTGTATTTTGAACTTGGACCAGTTGATGCGGTTTCAGCCGCTACTCTTGCGGCCTGTCACAATGAAAGGCTGGAGTGCCGCCACCTGTCATAATTAAAGGCTGCTCACGATGTTCTGCAGTAACATAAATTATAACATCCAGATGGCTGAAGGGAATCTCTGGCCCCCTCTTTCTACTTGAGATTGGACTCGAACTTTGTTACATTGCTCCAACATTGCTCCTGGGGGGGGGCAGCCTTTAAGGGTGCTCGACGTCTTCTTCAGACAATCAAAAATTTAAATATGGTTCCCCCCCCCTATATGGCTGAGGGACCCCCCCCCCTCCTTATATTATTAGTTTACCAATCCTAGACACAACCGGCCGTACGGACTATCCACGGTCTCCTTCGCCGGGGGGGGGGGGGAGTAGCATTGTGCCATGCTAAATGTGCGACTGGTTGACGTCCAAAACCTGGCGTATATAACCTGGTAACAATTCTCTTCTTCATTCAAAACTGCCATTGGTATACCCCCCAGGTCTCCGTGGGTTTTTTATCACACGACGGGGACTCGGAATGGACGATGGCCACAGCTGGAAAAAGTTTAGCTGGCAAACCATGTAACAACCATCCAATCCATTAGACAAATCACAGCGAATGAACAATTCCGAAACAAAATCAGGTGGAAATTATGTGAGAGGGACCTCAATGCGTGGCATGAGGCTCCTTTACCGCCTGGAGGGTGACACTTACTATGTCCTGTGGCCCTTGTGACGTTCCTTTCCATTTCCCCAGCTGCGGCGTACGGGGGTCCCCTTTAACCCACCGCGCCCTCCCAGGCGTTTTTACGCTCGATGCAGCTGGTCAAATTAACTAATATGTCCCCACAGGGTATCGCACGGTGGTGACTTGGAATTGGAAGAAGTGAGCACCAGAGTTTGCTGAAAAATCATGTAACAATCCCATTTCCAATGCAACCCCTACACACGTTGCACCTACTGTACGCCTGTGTCAGCTTCTATGTAACTAGGGCGAGAATAAGACCATTGCCCTGCCCTGCCCTGGTTGTGGGTGGGTGGGTGGGTTAGTTGGCGGGAGGGTGGGTGATGGTTGGAGGGTGCATGGGTGATGATGGGGGGAAGGCCTCAAAATGCTTGAAAAACTGGTGACCGTGTCCAGCCCCCCCCACCCAAGTTCCCAGCCATCTACTGCCACCACCATTCACCCTCCCACCTATCAATTAATTGTAGGTTCACTTTAGTGTTTAATCTAGTTTCGTCTTGTTGCAGACTAATGTTAAGTACCGGTGGGTGCGAATAGTTTACCCCCACCCACCCGACCCCGGCCTTATCTAGCTCAAACAAATGTTGGTTCAAGTGCGGGGTAAGGGAGCTGCCCAGAAGCTGCAACGCAATATAGTCATCCTGCCCTTAGCTAGCTTCCGGTTCGGTCTAAGGGTGGGGTGAGGGAGCTGCCCTTAGCTAGCTTTAGGTCCGGTCCATTGTGGTGTAGGAACTGCGCCCAAGGAGCCCTACGTGGTACTGCCCTTAGCTAAGCTTCAGTGTCGGTCTATAGGGTGGTGTGGGAGCTGGCCCTTACTACTTCAGGTTTGGGTCCACGGTGGGTAAGGGAGCTGCCCAACAGCTGTTGGAGCCTGCCCTTAGCTAGCTTCAGGTTTGTTCCAAGGGCGGGTTAGGGGCTTCCCAACCCCCCCCTCTGTGGCAATATAGTTATCCTGCCTTACTAGCTTTCCGTTCGGTCCGGGTGTGGTCAGGGAGCTGCCTTAGCTAGCTTCAGGTTGCTGGGTCGGGTGGGGTGAGGACTCCCAGAAGCGCCATCCATGGAGTGACCTATCACCCTATGGCATGGGAGTGCCCTAGCCCGGTAGCAGCGACCGCCCTGCATAGACTTGCCATAGCCCACCTACCCCCTACAAATCATGTGGTGCCCTAACTCTCTACTTTGCGGCCGCTCGCGATGGGCTCGGCAATGACTTGCCATACGTGGAGATTCTAAATCGATCATAACTTGTCACAGTGGATCTAAATCAGATCATACAACTTGTCACAGTAGATCTAAATCAGATCATACAACTTGCCATAGTGGATCTAAATCAGACCATACAACTTGTCACAGTGGATCTAAATCAGACCATACAACTTGTCACAGTGGATCTAATCGATCAATACAAACCTGTCACTGGGATCTAATAAAATCATACAACCTGTCGCAGTGGATCTAAATCAGATCATACAACCTGTCACAGTGGATCTAAATCAGATCATACAACTTGTCACAGTGGATCTAAAACAGATCATACAACTTATCATAGTGGATCTAAAACAGATCATAAAACACTTAACATTGTTGTTCACAGTGCTTTTGCAAAAGCATGTTTTTCCACTAACTCCCGCACACACCTCCCATAGCTTCACAACATAATACAGTGTTGTTACGTATTTTTCGCAAAGCGGTGTTTTTCACTATAACTCTCCCGTGCCACCAGCCGTAGCGTCAACACTATGGGCGACCCTTCTAAATGCCCTTACGATAAGAGGCTTATAGGCCCTGCTTTTCAATAGCCTGTATAAGTCCGGTATTCAAGAAAGCCTTTAGCGTTGAGGCTATAAACAGATGAACTGCAGTGTTATTCAACCAACAATCCTAATTGTCAAATCGTAGTATCAACTAATAATATTAATATATATATATGTGTACTATATATATATATATATATATATATATATATATCTATTCTATTATAATATCATCTAATACAATAACAAATGATTTATTATATATTCCTACTTCAATTAAATATTTATGTGTCTCGCTACTTTATGATAATCATCTTACTCTAATATCAACTAAGCAGTGCCCATGGACACTAGTAATTGCACCAGTTTTGGCCCTCATGAAACTCAATGACTCACTAAAAGGGCCCAGTATTAACACAATGAGCTATGTTGCAGAAGCCCAAGGATCACCCCCCAGGCCTTCGTCCCTCTGCCCTCCACTACTCATCCCTCATCTAATGAGAACGCCTGGGGACGCGTGTGCGATTAAGGGGGGGCACCATCTTCGCGTAGGTTGTGCAACGAGTTTAATGTGAACCATGAACATCCATGATCCTGGAGGGTGGAAGGTGGAGGGCAGAGGGTGGAGAGTGGAAGTGCAGGGTGGTGGGGTGGGGCACTACATTAATCACTAATCTATGTGTGGGAAACCAGAGAGTTAAACCGAAACCCTCAACCTCACACCTAACTAGAAGTGTGCCCATTGAACATCAAGGAGCACTCTAGGGGGCAGTCTTATTCTTCTGCTCACTACTACTCACTAACCTCTGCGGGGGAAACCAGAGAGTTGTACCTAAACCCTCAACCTCACACCTAACTAGAAATGTGGCCATGGAACATCAAGGATCGCTCTAGGGGTCAGTATTGTTCTTCTGCTCACTACTTTACTCACTGATCTCTGCGGGGGAAACCAGTGAGTTAAACCTAAACCCTCAACCTTACACCAAACTACTTTGCCTTTGCCTAGGGTTGTAGCTTTTTAAGGGTGGGCTGCTAGGGCTCGGCCTTGTAAACTTGCCTAGGCTTGTAGCTTTTTAAGGGTGGGCTGCTAGGGCTCGGGCCCGATTGTAGACGTGCCTTGGCGGTGAGCTTTTTTAAGCGGGCTTTGCTAGGGCTCGGCCTGTAAACGGTGGACGGAGACGGGAGAGGGGGAAGGGGGTTTGTGAGATTCCAAAACAACCCATCCAAATATCTATACCTCCCAGGTGCTCAATAAACCACTACAAAATTTGGAAGTGAACCACCACATCTCTGATTCATCCCACAACACAACCAAAGCAGATACCTACAAACCCCGGGACCCCGCAAACCACCCCAAACCCAAACACTCGCCCAAAAACCCAGATTGCAAAATCCTCAGTATCACCACATCGTCTTGTTTATACACGTTACTTCTACTTGTTCCACCTCAAACTATACCACAACTACTGTCTGTGTCAGGAGGTGTATCTCCTTATCAAGGAGTAACCTTCTACTCCTGTAAATATACCTCCCAAAGTTTGTCCAATGAACATGGTGAGAAGGAGGAATAGAGAAATCTCTCAAACAAACGCGATGGTCTGCCTGTTTCGTCGGGGCTCCAAAAAACACCCACAAACAAAAAAGTCTCTGTCATATTTAGAAAACTAAGAATAAAGAAGAAAAGGAGAAAGGCGGTGTGGAGTTTAAGGTCTTCCTGTCTCCCCCATGACTAAAGACTGGGGGGGGAAAAAAAAAGAACAACAAAGGGACAAAACAAACCACCGTGGGAGGTGGTGGGAGAAGATCTACTCTCAAAACATGAGTGGTGTTTATGGGTAGGAAAACCCACCAGGGGGAGGGTGGAGGGAGGGTGTGAGTGGATCTAAGTGGTGTCCTGTGTGGGTGAAAAGGGGGGGGGGGGGGGGGAAGAGAGGGCTCTGGCCCGGTGAACAGTGCCTAGGCTGGTACTATGGTTAAGTGGGCAGTGAGCGATAGTGAGGGGGGAGAGAGGAGTCGCTGGGACAGTGGGGAGGGGTTTGGGGTACATGGGGGATGAATAGCTTTCACGTGAAAGTGGGAATTGATAAGAAATGTGCACTGGAACATCAAGGACCAGTCTGGGCCTCTTGGTGCGCTGCTTCACCACCGCCGGATCCTCACTGATCTCCGCGTGAACCAAGCGGTCTGGTACTACTTGATGAGAGGGAACCAGCTGCATCTGTGCGTAAGACAAAGGAGGGAACATGGGTGTTTGTGTTGCTTGGATGAGTCAAGATCAATCCAGCCATGCAAGGCAAGGAGGGAACAGTGTGTGGTGTGGATTGTGTGTGTGTGTGTGTGGATGTCCCCATGCAATCCCAGGCCATGCATGCGAGGAAGGTAAGACAGTGTGTGTGGGGGGGGGGGTGTAAGTTGTGTGTCCAGTTTCAATCACCATGTCATGCATGGGGAGGGAACATGGTGACGTGGATGTCAGTGCAAATCCACCATGCTGCATAGGAGGGATGTGTGCTGTGTGTATCGTGTGTATTTCCATCAATCCCAGCCTGTCATGGCGGAGGAGGGAACAGTGTGTGTGTGTGGATGTCCCATGCAATCCAGCCATGCATGCAGAGGAGGGAACAGTGTGTGTGTGTGTGTGTATGTCCCATGCAATCCAGCCATGCATGCATGGGAGGGAACTATGTGTGTGTGTAGATGTCCCATGCAATCCAGCCACGCATGCATATGGTGGTAACTTGTGTGTGGTGGATTTTGTATGTCCCATGCAATCCAGCCATGCATGCATAGGAGGGAACAGTGTGCGTGTGTGTATGTGTGTATGTCCCATGCAATCCAGCCATGCATGCGGAGGAGGGAACAGTGTGTGTGTGTGGATGTTCCCAGGGCAATCCAGCCATGGCATGCGAGAGGTAACAGTGTGTGTGGATGTGTGTGTGTGTGTATGTCCCATGCAATCCAGCCATGCATGCATGGGAGGGAACAATGTGTGTGTGTGTAGATGTCCAATGCAATCCAGCCATGCATGCATAGGGGGGAACAGTGTGTGTGTGGATGTGTGTATGTCCCATGCAATCCAGCCATGCATGCAGAGGAGGGAACAATGTATGTGTGTATGTGTGTATGTCCCATGCAATCCAGCCATGCATGCGGAGGAGGGAACAGTGTGTGTGTGTGTATGTCCCATGCAATCCAGCCATGCATGCAGAGGAGGGAACAGTGTGTGTGGATGTGTGTGTGTGTGTATGTCCCATGCAATCCAGCCATGCATGCCATGTTGAGGCGGAACAATGTGTGTGGTGTAGATGTCCAATGGCAATCCAGCCATGCATGCATATGGGGGAATCAGTTGTTTGTGGAATGTGTGTATGTCCATTGCATCCCACCATTCATGCAGAGGAGGGAACAATGTATGTGTGTATGTGTGTATGTCCCATGCAATCAAGCCATGCATGTAGCGGGGGGGGGGAACAGTGTGTGTGTGGATGTGCAATGCAATCCAGCCATGCATGCAGCGGGGAAACAGTGTGTGTGCGTACGTGTGTATGTCCCATGCAATCCAGCCATGCATGCATGGGAGGGAACAATGTGTGTGTGTGTGGATGTCCAATGCAATCCAGCCATGCATGTAGAGGAGGGAACAATGTGTGTGTGTGTGGATGTCCAATGCAATCCAGCCATGCATGTAGAGGAGGGAACAATGTTTGTGGTATGTCTGTTGGTATTCCCATTGCAATCCAGGCCATCCAGCGGAGGGGGAACATTGTGTAGTGTGGTGGGATGTCCATGCAACAAGCCAATGCATGCAGGGAGGAACCACCGTGTGTGCTTGCGGGGGTGTCCTATGCAATCCAGCCATGCATGCAGAGGAGGGAACATTGTGTGTGGATGTGTGTGTGTGGATGTACCATGCAATCCAGCCATGCATGCATAGTAGAGAACATTGTGTGTGAGGATGTGTGTGTGTGGATGTCCCATTGCAATCTTCCATGCACATGCGGGGGATGGAACACGTGTGTGGGCGGTGGTGCCTATCAATCCGCCAGCATGCAGAGGAGGGAACAATGTGTGTGGATGTGTGTGTGTGGATGTCCCATGCAATCCAGCCATGCATGCATAGTAGAGAACAGTGTGTGTGAGGATGTGTGTGTGTGGATGTCCCATGCAATCTGCCATGCATGCGGAGGAGGGAACGGTGTGTGTGTTTGCGTGGATGTCCCATGCAATCTAGCCATGCATGCAGAGGGGGGAACAATGTGCGTGTGCGTGGATGTCGGATGCAATCAAGCCATGCATGCATAGGGAACAACGTGTGTGTGTGGATGTAGCAAGCAATCACAGTTACAGCAATGCAAAAAGTACACCTCACATGTAAACACATGTCATAATATAGACATAAGTGGTCTGTGCACACAATACACAAATACACCCACAAAACAGATTACCACATCATTTACATACCCCCCCCCCCATAACCCCCCCCCTACCCCCAACCCATACCCCCCCCGTCCCCCCCCCCCCCCGCCCCCCCGCCCTCCCCAACAGTTAGGGAATACCACGCCTCCCCCGGCCCCGGCACCTGACCTCGCGCACGAGCCCCGCCCCCCCCCAGTGAACCGCACCCGCGCACCTTCCGGCAAACCCTGCCCCAGACCCCCCCCACATCCCCCCGCTTCTTCCACCCCAGACCCACACACATAAACACTCACCAGCTATTGCACGTACCCCCAGCTCCCAGCTCATTTCCATCCCCGGCCCCTCCTCCCCCCCCCCCAATCTGACCACCCCACACACCCCATCCCCGGGCCTCTTCCCCTCCCCGGAAGCACCCCCCCCCTCGGCCCCAACCAAACAACCAGCTAGCCCCGCCCCACCCACACGAACGAACCGCCAACCAAGCAATCACCAGCTCCCCTCACCCCCGACCAGTCGCGAAGGCAGACCCCATCACACTATGCACGTCCCCCTCACAGCCTCACCTGTGGACAAGTTCACTACTTTGGCCCCGAATATCCTCCCAGCGTAATGAATGAAACCAGGGCGAATCCCAACCATGTCCCCTTGTGGTTAGGGTGGACGCAAGGAAGCCACGCCAAAAGAAAGACGGCAGGTTGAAGAACGTGGAGAAGAAGTTGTTGGTTGATACGAGGTCCAGGCTGGCTAACAACTCCATGCCAAACACGTGGAAGGTTGCCTGTAGGGGTGGGAGGGTGTGGTGTGGTTGGAGGATGGGTGGTTGGTGGGGGGTGGGAGGGGAAGTACAACAACACTCCATGCCCAACTGTGTAAGGTTTGCCTGTAGGGGTGGGAGGGTGTGGTGTGGTTGTCGGGTTAGGTTGCGTGATGTGTGGGTTTTGTGGGGATGTCGTGTGGTTGGAGGGTGTGGGTGTGGGGATGTGGTGTGGTGTGCTTTGAAGGCGTGGTGTGGGGGTGGGGGTGGAAGGGGAAGTAACAACTCCATGCCAAACATGTGGAAGGTTGCCTGTAGGGGTGGGAGGGTGTGGTGTGGTTGGAGGGTTAGGTGCGTGTGTGTGGGTGTGGTGATTTTACGTGTGTTTGGTAGGGTTTGGGTGGGTGATGTGTGTGTTGTGTCTTTGAAGAGGCCGTGGTGTGGGTGGGGGTGGAAGGGGAAGTAACAACTCCATGCCAAACATGTGGAAGGTTGCCTGTAGGGGTGGGAGGGTGTGGTGTGGTTGGAGGGTTAGGTGCGTGTGTGTGGGTGTGGGGATGTCGTGTGGTTGGAGGGTGTGGGTGTGGGGATGTGGTGTGGTGTGCTTTGAAGGCGTGGTGTGGAGGTGGGGTGGAAGGGGAAGTAACAACTCCATCAAACGTGAAGGCTTGCCTGTAGGGGTTTTTTTTGTGTGTGTGTTTGTTTGTGTGTTTGGTGAAGGGGTGTGGTTGTGGGGGTTGGTTTATATAAAGACGTTGGTGTGTTTCGTTCGTCATTGTATATAATGTGTGTGTATATGTGTGGTCAAGCTTCCATTCTGGATTTCATGCATGCATCCATCCATCCATTCATTTAATACAGCCGCCAGTTCAACAGCCACCACTGGAGCCCCTCAAATGGACCGCGACAGGGAGAAGCCTGTGTGTGTGTGTGTTGGGGGGTGTGTGTGGGGGGGTAATCGTGTTGATTATGTGTGTGTGTTCGTGTGCGTATGTGTATCCATTCATTCAACACAGCCGCCAGTTCAACAGCCACCACTGGAGCCTCTCCCTCGAATGGGCCGCGAAGGGGAGGAACCTGTGGTGTGTTGGGGTGTGTGTGGTGTGGGGGGGTAATCCGTGTTGATTATGTTGTGTTCTCGAGTGCGTATTTGTTCCCTTCATCAACACCCCCCTGCCAGTTAAAAACACCAGCCACCACTGTTCCCCCGAATGGACCTGCGACAGGGATACAGCTGTGGTGTATGTGTACTTGCTGGTGAGGTGGTGTGTGTGTGTGTTTGTGTGGTATGGGGTGTATAACTCTTATTTCTCAATCCCCCACTACGCTAATCACCACCCTTTTTCCCCTTCCACACCCATCCCTCCACTATTCCCCCCGCCCCATACCCTCCAATCCACTCAGATCACCCAAGGGCATTGTTTTTTGTATGGCATTTAGATCCCTCTAAACCAAATAACCTACACACCGACCCATTTGCCCGACCCATCCATCCCCTCTTCACCACCCATCTCCTTCCATCCACTATTCACCCAAGGGCATTTTTTTTGTATACATGTATAGCCATCCTACCACAATACCTACACAACACCAACCCAGTTTGCCACCCATCCATCCACTAATTCAACCCATCCATACTCTCAATTACCAGTACGGTGGACCAGTCTAGCAGCTGCACCGAAGGCCGTCACATTCTGATCAGCCACAGGCAGAGGGCATTGTTTTTTGTATGCATGTATATCCATCTACCAAAATACCTACACACCACCCATTTGCCCACCCATCCATCCACTAATTCACCCATCCATCCATCCACTAATTCACCCATCCATCCATCCACTAATTCACCCAGAGGGCATTGTTTTTTGTATACATGTATATCCATCTACCAAAATACCTACACACCACCCATTTGCCCACCCATCCATCCACTAATTCACCCATCCATACTTTTCATATTACTAGTAGCGGGGTGGACCAGTCTAGCAGCTGCACCGAAGGCCGTCACATTCTGATCAGCCACAGGCAGAGGGCATTGTTTTTTGTATACATGTATATCCATCTACCAAAATACCTACACACCACCCATTAGCCCATCCATCCATCCACTAATTCACCCATCCATCCATTCATTCACTCTTCATATTACCTGTAACAGGGTGGACCAGTCTAGCAGCTGCACCAAAGTCTGTCACGTTCTGATTAGCCACAGGCAAAGGGCCCCAGGCATTTATATACATATATATCAAGGGGGGGGGGGCAAAAAAAAGTGAAATATACCATCCCCCAAAAGTGCTAAGGCACCCTTCAGCAACCCCCCCTGGCTCCGAAACCCACTGTACAGCTAGTATTTCAGCCATCACTTAGTGTTATGGTGTCTAATTATGCTCATATTACAGGGTGTTTAAAGGCCTATCCATAGAGGTTGGTCTCGAGTCCATTGGAGATGTTTGAAGCACAGAAAACAATCATCATCAATGTTACATTGTTTGGTTGGGCTTGGGGGTCAGGGCCACTTAGCCCCTAATGTGCCCACCTCAAATACCCAATAATCAGGTATTCAATAACTGGGTCTTCAATCCAAGCTTCGATCGGGCATCGAAAAATCATGTCTTCAATAATAACTAATGTATGTATGGCTGAAGGGCACAATGTTGTCCTTTACAACATGTGGTCTTAGTTGGTGACGTCATGGACCACCATTCTCCAGAACAATGCCGGCGCGTCTACTAGGGAGCCTCAAGCCACACTTGAGCTCGCTCCCTTTGCACACACTGCTCACGCCCTCTGACATTGACCTCCTTGGCAATCACCCCCTCAAACTCAGCCACCTTAAGAGATAATTGATTGACGTCGTACTCGCTGAGTTGCCGGCTTGGGTGCACAGACTGCATGTGGTGGACCCCCCCCACATACACACACACACACACCCATCCCCACCCCACACACCTCCTCCCCCCCTCTGCCCTGGGTATAATGTGTGGTGGATCTCTCCCCCAATAGCATATATGGACTAGTATTTAGTACAGGAACTCCCTAGTTCCACTCCCATGTCATTCTGAGGGCTAGAAAAAAGTGCCTGAAAGTACCTAATTTTTTGAAAATGTCAGATTTTCTCCTCAACCACCCACCCCCCCCCCCCCCCCCCCCCCCCGCGGCCCCAAACTTTGGGAACCAACACTTTTTTTCTACTGGTCCAAATCAAGAAATAAAACCTGATTCTTCATCCTCTCTATGAAATCTACAAAGTTGAGGGATGGCGTATTTTTGGTTCGAAGTTGCCCCCCCCCTGATATATATATATATATATATATATATATATAAAAAAAAAAAAAAAAAAAAATATATATATATCTATATATATCCATCCACCAACCTACCTACACACCACCCATTAGCCCATCCATCCATCTATTCATTCACTCTTCATATTACCTGTTGCGGGGTGGACCAGTCTAGCAGCTGCACCGAAGGCCGTCACATTCTGATCAGCCACAGGCAGAGGGCCTCCAACAGGGATGTAGCTCCACTCCTCCTCGTGGATCTGGCATTGTGTGTGGGGGGGTGAGGGGTGGGGGGGGCAGAGGTGCACAGGGGAGGGCAGGGTGTGTGTGTGTGGTGGTGGTGGTGGGGGGCTTCAGTTTTGTTAGTTTTTATGTTGTTTCTTTGTTTGTATCAACATGGATGTAGCTCCACTCCTCCTCGTGAATCTGGCGATGTGTGTGTGTGTAAGGGGGGGGGGGGGGGGGGGGAGGGGGGGCAGAGGGTGCACAGGGGAG
>JACBWV010000001.1:269247-299247 GCA_013435795.1 Chlamydomonas sp. ICE-L | reverse complement strand
TGTTCGCTCCCCCCCCAATTTTGCCTTCTCCACGCGGTAATGGTGCTTTTGCCGAGCCTTATTTGAGGGGTGAGAGTTTGAGAGTGAGAGGAGAGAGGTGGGGTGGTAAGGGGTGGGGGATTGGGTGGTGGTGAGGGGTGAGTGGTGGGGGTGGGGTGGTGGTTAAGGCATATAAGGTAGGGCACTTCAGCTGTCCTCCCCACATACCGTCGCCAGCGTCCTCGGTTCTTGCCGCCTAATTTGAGGGTAGGATGTGATAGGTGGGGGGTGAGTGGTGAGGGGTGAGGGGTGGGGGTGGTGGGGTTGCTAGGGGGGGTGGGGGGTGTGATGGCATGCAGGAAGGGGGGTCACTTCAGCTGTCGCTCCCCCACATGCATTCCCGCCAGCGTAGGGTGCTTGCCAGCCTATATTTGAGGGGTGAGAGTTGAGAGGTGGGGGGGGATGTGAAGGGGGGGAGTGGTGGGTTGGGTTGTGGGGAGGGGTGTGGTGTGGTGGAGGGTGTTGGTTGTTTATGGGTTTGATGGTCACAGAATGAAGCCTTCGCTGTCACTGACACTCGCCACATTATAAGAAAAAAAACAATTGCCGTCCGCCAGAGTATGGTGCTTGCCAGCCTATTTATTTCAGGGGTTGAGAGGTGATAGGTTGGGGGTGGAATGAGTGGGTGGTGGGGTGGGTGGTGAGATGTGGTGAGGGGTTGTGAGGTGAGGTGAGGTGATGGGGAGAGGTGGGGTTGAGGGGTCCGCAGCGTTAAGGGTGCTTGCCAAGCCTACATCCAGGGGTGAGAGGTGTGAGTGGGGTGGGTGGGTACCACCAATCCCCTCCACCCACCACGCCCAGTCTCCTACCCTCCACCTCAATTCCAAATGAAACCCCCCCCCCCCCCCCCCCCCCCCACCCCCCCCCAACCCCCCACCCTTACCTTCTCTTTCTTGCCCCTCCCCGTCCCTCCCCCCCGCTTCTGGCCCCCCCTTATACCCCAATCCCTCCAACGCATCCACCGCCCAGATCCTCCACCTCCACCTCAATGCCCATCTGCCCCCCCCCCCCCACACACACACAACGCCCAACCACACACAATACCTTACCTGCCCTCCCCCCCCTGCCCCAAAACCCCCTATTCTTTCTTTCCCTTCTTACCGCCACTCCACTCCCACCCCTCACTGCCCACTTTCCGCCCGACTCCACTCAAATGCGTATTAACCCCCCCCCCCCCCCCCCCCCCAACAACACACTACATTACCTACTCGCCCCTCCCCTCCCTCAAACCCCCGCTTCTCCCCCCCCCCTTACCCATCCACTTCACCCATCCAACCCATCCACGGCCCAGTCCCTCCCACCTCCCACCTCAATGCCAATGACCCCCCCCACCCCCCCCCCCCCCCCCCCCCCCCCCCCCCCTCTCCCACCCAACACACACACCCGCCTTAACCCCTAAACCCCCTACCCTCATCCCACTCCCCCTATCCACCTCTCCACTCCCCACCCCCCACACACTCCCCACCCCTTTCCACGCCCCCACCTACCCACCACCCTTACCCCTCCCACTTCACCTCTTCCCCTACCCCCCCCCCCCCGCCGGGTCCACGCCCCCCCCCCCCCCCCCCCCTCCCCGCTGCCCACGCTCCCTGTCCTGCCGAACACTCCACCTCCCCCCCCCCCACCCCCCCCCCCCCACAACACACACACCTCCCTTAACCCCATCCCCACTCCCCTGTCCACGACCCACGACCCACCCCATCCACGCCGCAGTCCTCCCACCCTCCACCTCAATGCCATATGCATTTAAACCCTCTCCTCCCCAATCCACATAGTCATATAATACACTATATTCATTATACCCTCTCCTTACCCCAATCCACTCCACCCATCCACGCCCAGTTCTCCCAACTTCCACACTTCCCCCTCAATGCCAATGACCCCCCCCCCCCCCCCCCCCCTCACAAACACACACACACACACCGCTTAACCCAGTCCCCTCCACCTATCCTCCACGACCCCCCCCACCCCATCCACGCCCAGTCCTCCCACCTCCACCTCAATGCCATAATTCATTAACAAACCCTCCCGCACCACCACCACCTCCCCCACACACACCGCGCACCCGTGTCCCTCCTCCCACCCACACACCCATTAACCTTACTCTGCTGCGCTGGACTCTGCCCCTCCCCTCCCTCAACACCGCTTCTTCCCCCCCTAACTCCCAATCCAGCTCCACCATCCACGCCCAGTCCTCCTCCGCTCCACCTCAATTCCATAGGCAATTATACCCCTCTGCCTCCCCCCCCCCCACACACCACACCACCCCCCCACAAAACACACACCACCAACCCCCCCACCTTACCCCATCCCACCCCATCTACTACTCCCACCACCCACCACCACTCCACCCCCATTCCACGAGCCACCCCCCCCTCTCCACCTTCAAATCCTTGGCAAAGTTTCGCCAAAAAGCCTGAGTGGTGGCGCCTGAAGTCCAGGAGGTCATGAGGTCGGGAGTAGGCTCTTTGTAGCCTCACCAACACAACCACTTTATCCCACTACACACTACAACACAAACCCACCCCCATCCGTTCCACGCCCCCTCCCACCCCATCCACACCCATCCGCCCACCTGCAACTCCTTGTGACCCCCCCCCACACACCCCACCCCCACCCCCCCCCACACCACCTTACCCCATCCCACTCCTATCCTATCCACGCCCGCACCCCTCCCACTTCCCCCACCCCCAGCCCTCCCACCTGCAAGTCCTTGGCAGAGTTATCCCACAATCCTGAGTGGTGGCGCCTGAAGTCCATGAAGGTCATGAGGTCGGGGGAGTAGGCATCTTCGTAGCCCTCAACCAACACACCACTTTACCACTAACACCCCACCCCACCCCATCCATCCACGCCCCCTCCCACCCCATCCACACCCAGTCCGCCCACCTGCAACTCCTATGTGACCCCCCCCACACACACCCCACCCCCACACCACCCTACCCCATCCCCACTCCACCTATCCACGCCCCACCCCACCCCACCCCTACCCACTCCACCCCCAGTCCTCCCTCCCACCGTCAGTCCTTGGCCGAGTTTATCCCACAAGCCTGCGTAGTGCCGGCCGGAAAAGTCCATGAAACGTCATGAGGTCGGGGGAGTGGCATCTTCGTAACCCTCAAACCACACACCACTTTACCACTACAACCCCCCCCGCCATCCGTGCCACGCCCTCCCACCCCATCCACACCCCGTCCCGCCCCCCCTTGCAACTCTTTGTGGAGGACCCCCCCCACACACAGACCTAAACCCCCCCCCACAGGCACCTTAATACCCCCATCCCACTCCCCTATCCACGGCCCCACCCCACCCCACCCTACCACTCCAACCACCCCCAGTCCGTCCCACCTGCAAGTCCGTGGCAGAGGTTATCCCACAGCCGAGTGGTGGTCGCCTGAAATCCACGAAGTTCAGGAGGTCGGGGAGTATGCACGTGAAGGGTCCCTAACCTCAGCCTCAGACCAAGGGCAGTCTGAGCCGCCACCTTGTGGGGCTCTCGTCCCCTCAAATTTTCAGACTTTCCTCCACCCGGCAGCCCCGCACGGGAGGCTGAATAAGTCGGGAGCGCATTACGATGTTGTCGCCAACCTAGGTAACAACACAATGGATGTTGCATTTTGGGACAGTTATCACGTTTTAAGGACATTTAAGAATATTTGACATTTAAGAATATTTGACATTAAAGAACATTTTTAGACATTTCGGATTTTTTGGATGCTGTAGCAGCGAGGCAGATGAGTCGGGAGCGCATCATGATTTTGTCGCCAACCTATGTAAATACATACATCCAGTGATGGGCAGGTTTGTCAGGTTGAAAGGGTGTGTGGGTGGTGTTGTTGGTGGTGGGAAGAGGGGGGGTCCGGGTGTTCGGCAGGTTAAAGGGTTGGTGTGGGTGGTGGTGGTTGGTGAAGCAGGTGGGGTCAAGGGTGGTTAGGCAGGTGAAAGGGTGTGTTGGGTGGTGGTGGTGGGGTGGTGGTGGGAAGAGAGGGTCAGGGTGGTTAGGCAGGTTAAAGGTTGTGTGGGTGGTGTGGTGGTGTTGGGACAGAGGTGGGGGATCAGGGTGGGTGGGGTTAGCAGGTTGAAAGTGGTGGTGGGTGGTGGTGGTGGTTTGGTGGGAAAGGGTGGTCAAGGTGGTAGGCAGGTTTAAGGGGTGTGGTGGTGGTGGTCATGGTGGGAAGAGGGGGGCAAGGGTGGTTCGGCAGGTGTCAAGGTGTTGTGTGTTGTTTTTTTGGTGGTGGTGGACATAGGTGGGTCCAGGTGGTTAGCCAGGTTGAAAGGGTGTGTTGGGTGGTGGGGGTGGTTGTTGGTGTTGGGAAATAGGGGGGGTCAAGGGTGGTTAGGCGGTTGAAAGGGTGTGTCGGGGGGTGATGGTGTGGTTTTTGTAAGAGGGTGGTCAAGGGTGTTAGGCAGGTTGAAAGGGGTGGTTTTGGGGTGTGGTGGTGTGTAGGGGGAGAGGGGGGTCAAGGGTGGTTAGGCAGGTTGAAAGGGTGTGTGGGTGGTGGTGGTGGTGGTGGGTGGTGGGTAAGAGGGGGGGTCCAGGGGTTAGGAGGCCAGGTGTAAAGGTGTGTGGGTGGTGGTGGTGGTGGTGGTGGGAAGAGGGGGGGTCAAGGGTGGTTAGGCAGGTTGAAAGGGTGTGTGGGTGGGTGTTGGTGGTGGTGGTGGTGGGGAAGAGGGGGGGTCAAGGGTGGTTAGGCAGGTTGAAAGGGTGTGTAGGGTGATGTGTTTGTGGGTGGTTGAACGAGGGGGGGTCAGGTTGGTTAGGGCGTTGAAAGGTGTGGTGGGTGGTGGTGGTGGTGTGGTGGTGGAAGAGGTGGGTCAAGGGGTGGTTAGGCAGGTTTGAAGTTTGTGGGGTGGTGGTGGTGTTGGTGGTGGTGGGAAGAAGAGGGGGTGTCAATGGTGGTTAGCAGAGTTGAAAAGGGTGTGTGTGTGTGGGGGTGTGGTGGTGTGGGATATGGTGTCAAGGGTGTTAGGCAGGTTTGAAAGGGTGGTGTGGGTGGTGTTCGTTTTTGGTGTGTGAAGATGTGGGGTCCAAGGTTGGTTAGTGCAGGATTGAAAGGGTGTTTGGGTGGTGGTGTTGATGGTGGTGGGAAAGGGGGGGTCAAGGGTGGTTATGCAGGTTGTGAAAGGGTTTGTGGGTGGTGGTGGTGGTGGGAAGAGGGGGGGTCAAGTGTTGTTATCAGGTTAAAGGGTGTTGTGGGTGTGGTGTGGTTGTGGGGAAGAGGGGGGTCAAGGGTGTTTAGGCAGGTTTGAAATGGTTTGGGGTTGTGGTGGTGGTGGTGGTGGTGGTGGTGGAAAGAGGGGGTCAAGGGTGGTTAGAGGCAGGCTGAAAGGTGGTGTGGTGGTGGTTGTTGTGGTAAGAGGGGGTCACGGGTGGTGTATGCAGTTGATAGGGTGTTTGGGGTTCGTGGTGTGCTACCACCCAGTAACTCCCCACCCGTCCTTCCGCCCAATCCACCAACACCACCATCACAATCCAAACCACCACCCCCTACCACCACCTACACCACTAACCATCCACCCACCTCCAGCGTGTATGACTTGCCACCCTCCTCCACATCCATGAACGTAGGGTGACCTCCACACCCAGGAACTTAACCCCCCCACCCCCCCACCCACCCACCCACACCTGCCACCCCCCTCCGACCACCACCACCATCCACACCACCGCCATTCACACCACCACCATCCACACCACCACCATCCACACCACCACCATCCACCCACCTTCAATGTGGATGACTTGCCACCCTCCTACACATTCATTGAGGTGACCTTCCCAACCCAGGAACCTACCCCTCCACCACCCACCACCTCCATCCCCCACATCACCCCCCCAAAAAACCACCCCAGACCACAAAATCCACACCACACCATGTCACCCACCTTCATTTGTATGACTTGTCACACCGCTCCTATCACATCATTTAGTTTAACTCCCCACCCATGAACTTACCCCCCCCCCCCCACACACACATCCCCCCACACCCCTCACCACCCCACCCCGCTCCCACCAGCCCCACAACATACTAAACTCCTTCATACGCATGTTGCCATTCTCATCGTATATATTTGTATACCAACCTCCCACCTCAGCGTGGTGACTGGCCACCCGCCTCCACACCACATGGAGGTGGAACTCCACCAGGCCTTACCCCCCACCACCCACCCACCCCCCACCCCTCCCACCAGCACCACAAACAGAACTAACTCCTTCATAGCATTTTGCCATTCTCATCGTATATATTTGTATACACCACCCACCTTCAGCGTGGTGACTGGCCACCCTCCTCCACATACATGGAGATGAACTCCCCACCAAGGACTTAACCACCAAACCCCCACCCACCCACCCACCCACCCCTCCCACCAGCACCACAACATACTAAACTCCTCATAGACATTTTGCCATTCTCATCGTATATATTTGTGTACACCACCCACCTTCAGCGTGGATGACTGGCCACCCTCCTCCACATACATGGAGGTGAACTCCCCACCCAGGAACTTAAAACCCCCCCCACCACCACCCGAACCCCCCCCCCCGGCCCAAAAACCACAACCGAACACCATCCTCCACCGACCCACAAACAATTACAAGATTCCCCCCCGTAAATCATTGTATTTTGCGACTCTCATCACATATATTAATGCTCCACCCACCTTCAGTGTGGATGCCTTGCCATCCGCCTCCACATCCATGCAGGTGACCTCCCCACCCAGGAACTTAACCCGCACCACCAACCCCACCACCCACCACCACCAACTGACCACAAATCCCCTCCCAGACCACCACCAACCACCCCACGACATACTCACTCATATCGACCGAACTGTCCGCACCACCACCACCACCACCCCACACTAGCCACCACCACCGACACCAATTCCACACCCCTCCCCCCATCTCCCCACCCCGCCCCAACCACTACACCCCCACCCACCCACTACCACTCTACCACCACCACTGGGCTGTTACCTCGGAACAGCCCGCTGAATCCCCAAGCCCGCGAAACTCAACCAACCGACTCGCACACCCCTCCCACCACCACCACCACGCTACACACACTACACTGACAACCACCACCACCACTTCCACAACACTCACCCCTCCTACCACCACCCACCTTACACACAAACTACCACCTGACCACATGCGACTACACCCCTCCGCACCACAACTCACCTGTTATCCACAAGCCACCCTACCACCACCTGACCACCCACAACACACCACCACCACCACTCCACACACATCTCCCACCACCCACCACCTTCCACCGACCCACACAACCACCACCACATCCACTCTACTATCAATGTGGATGACTTGCCACCCGCCTCCACATCCATTGAGGTGACCTCCCCCCCCAGGAACTCCACACCCTGCTCCTTGCAGACCTTCAAAAAGGGTGCCTCACGCAGCAGACTACATCGGCCTTACAACGCCCATAGGCACGTCCCACACGCACCTGGACATACAAAACAAGTGTTAGTTTTTAATTAGGTGAGAGAGAGAGAGAGAGAGAGAGAGAGAGAGAGCTACTAGAAGAGAGAGAGACTTGAATGTATCCCACCACGCCCACTACCCACCAAACCCACCACCACGCCCCCTCCCCAGCTCACCGCCTCCTTGCCCTCTCCAAAGTAGCACAGGGTATCCTTGAAGCTGCACTCGATGGTGTGGGTCATTCCCAGGGCCTCATACTCATCCATCCACACGCCGTAGTTGTTAGTGAAGGGCAGGTCTCGTCCTATGATTGACACACTCAGGCCACGCTTTGCCAACTCAGCGGCTAGGAACATGCCAGCTGGACCAGCACCCACAACACACACGTCGTACATTTTAGAAGGGTCGGCAGCGGCAAGGGCAGAGGCTATGGTGGGCTGCTCGGTGTCGGTCTTCATGATCTGTGGAAAAAGTAGTAGTTGTATGTTGTGAGGCGATGATGGGCTGCTCGGTGTCGGTCTCAATTATCTGAGAGAAGTGTTGGTAGTGGTGTTGGTAGTTGTAGTAGCAGTGGTGGTAGTGATGTTGGTAGTGGTAGTAGTAGTAGTGGTGGCAGAGGCGATGGTGGGCTGCTCGGTGTCGGTCTTCATGATCTGTGGAAAAAGTAGTAGTTGTATGTTGTGAGGCGATGATGGGCTGCTCGGTGTCGGTCTCAATTATCTGAGAGAAGTGGTGGTAGTGGTGTTGGTAGTTGTAGTAGCAGTGGTGGTAGTGATGTTGGTAGTGGTAGTAGTAGTAGTGGTGGCAGAGGCGATGGTGGGCTGCTCGGAGTCGGTCTTCATGATCTGTGGAAAAAGTAGTAGTTGTATTTGGTGAGGCGATGGTGGGCTGCTCGGTGTCGGTCTTCATGATCTGTGGAAAAAGTAGTATTTGTATTTGGTGAGGCGATGGTGGGCTGCTCGGTGTCAGTCTCCCTTATCTGAGAGAAGTGCTGGTAGTGGTGTTGGTAGTGGTAGTAGTAGCCGTGTGTGGTGATGTTTGTAGTGGTAGTAGTGGTGGCAAAGTCGATGGTGGGCTGCTTGGTGTCTGTCTTCATGATCTGTGAGAAGTGGTGGGTTAGACTGGATTGGTTTGGTTTGGTTAAGCTTGTTCTTCATGTCTTTTTCTGCTTGCTTTACTTAGGGGTTGCTGGCGGTATGAGGGGTTGCTGGCGGTATGAGGGGTTCCTGGCGGTATGAGGGGTTGCTGGCGGTATGAGGGGTTGCTGGCGGCAAGGGTAGATTTCATGATCTGTGGATATACGAGAGTTGTATTGCATTGGATTGAATTGGTTTGGGGATTGGTTTTGTTTTGTTAGGCTTGGTTTTCATTATTTGTTCTGTTTACTTGACTTGAAGTCTGTGGGGTGGGCAGCATCAAGTGCAGAGGCGATGGTGGGCTGCTCGGTGTCGGTCTTCATGATCTGTGAAAAGTGGTGGTAGTGGTGCCGGTAGTGGTAGTAGTAGTGGTGTGTGGTGTGGTGTGGCAAAGGTAGTAGTGGTGTTTGGTGTGGTGTGGTGTGGTGTGGCGATGGTGGTAGTGGTGTTCGTAGTGGTAGCAGTAGTGGTGGTAGTGGTGGTGTTCGGAGAGGTAGTAGTAGTGGTGGCAGAGGCGATGGTGGTCTATCTGGCGTCTGTCTGTATGATTTGTGGAAAAGGATAATCGGATTGGATTGGTTTGGTTTTCCTATTTGCAGCTTTCTTAAATTTGAGTTTGTGCCTTTAAGGGTCGGCGCCAGCAAGGGTAGAGGCGATGGTGGGTTATCTGGTGTCTGTCTTCATTGTCTGTGAGAAGTGGTGGGTTGGACTGGATTGGATTGGTTTGGTTTGGTTTGGTTAGGTTTGGTTAGGCTTGCTTTTCATTCTCTGTTCTGCTCGCTTGATTTGAAGTCTGTGGGGTTGCTGGCGGCAAAGGCAGATTTCATGATCTGTGGGTATAGGAGAGTTGTACTGCATTGGACTGCATTGGTTTGGGGATTGGTTTTGTTTTGTTTGGCTTGGTTTTCATTCTTTGTTCTGCTTGCCTGACTTGAAGTCTGTGGGGTTGGCAGCATCAAGTGCAGAGGCGATGGTGGGCTGCTCGGTGTCAGTCTTAATGATCTGTGAGAAGTGGTGGTAGTGGTAGTAGTAGTAGTAGTAGTAGTGGTGTGTGGTGTGGTGTGGTGTGGCGATGGTACTAGAAGTGGTGCTTGGTGTGGTGTGGTGTAGTGTGCTGTGGCGATGGTGGGCTGCTCGGTGTCGGTCTGTAAGATCTGGGGGAAATGGACAATTGGATTGGATTTGTTTGGTTTTTCTATTTTGAAGCTTGCTTATTTTTGAGTTTGAGGGGTTGGCAGGGCAAGGACAAGTATGATTTGTGGGAAGAGGGGAAATGGAATAGTTCGGTTTGATAAGAAAATCAAACCATGGGTTTCATAACTTGTTTTGCTTGCTTTGCATTCAATTGGCGGGGTTGTTGGGGGCAAGGGCAGAGGCGATGGTGGGCCATTTGGTGCATGTCTGGATGAGTTGTGGGAAAAGGAGAGTTGAATTGGATTGGTTTGTTTTTCGTGTTTTGCAGCTTGCTTAGATTTGAGTTTGTGGGGTCGGCAGCAGAAAAGACAGAGGCGTTGGTGGGTTATCTGGTGTCTACCTGTATGAATTGTGGGAAGAGGGGAGATAGAATGGTTTGGTTTGATAAGGCTTGAGTTTCATAATTTGTTTAGCTTGCTATGCATTAAATTGGCGTCAATGGCAGAGGCGATGGTGTATTATCTGGTGTCTTTCTGAAAAATGTGTGGGAATAGGGAAGTTGGATTGGTTTGTTTTGCTCTGGGCTTTATGGTTTGGCCTATTTTGCTTTCAGTTTGAGGGATTGTTGGCGACAGCCCCCCCCCCCCTCCCCCCCCCACCCCCACCCCCGGGGCGTTTATGGTTTGGCTTGGTTTGAGGGATTGTTGGCGACAGCCCCCCCCCCCTCCCCACCACCACCACCACCCCACCCCTCCCCCCCACCCCACATACACACACCTCAACCCCCCTCACACACTCCACTGAACACCAGAAACAAACACACGCATCTCCTCCCTCATCTCCTCCCTACGCCACCTTACCTGGGCCTTAACCAGTGGTGACTCGTAATCACCCTCCCTCAGAACTTGGTTGATGGAGGTGAGGGTGGGGGTAGAGGAGGGGTCGGAGCTTTTTGTGGTGAGGGCCTCAGCTTGGGCAGCACGAGTCCTGGTGCTGGCCAACAGATCGCATCGTTTGGCCTTGTGGAGGGTAGAGAATGCTTTGACCTGGGTCGGGTTTGTGCTTTTAACTAGGGAGGGGGGAAAGCAGGCAGAGGGGGTGGGCACTCGCGCATTGGTGGTGGTGCGGGCGGAGAAGAGCCCTGGCCTGTGCTGGGACAAGAATTGCGACATGCTTGCCTTCGATGGATTGAATCAGCGGAAATTAGAGGGGAGGGGAGCGGACGGGAGGGGAGTGAAGATTAATCAATTGGGGTGGTGCAATCGAGGCGGAGTTTGGCCGGATGGATAGGGAAATGTCGAGGTATCGAGGATCCGATGAAGATTATGAATAAATCGCAATCCAACCGGGAAAGGATAAATGCGATCTGGTGAGTGCAACTGAAGCGGGGAGTGGCGAAGATAGTGAGATGTCGTTGTTCAGGGCGTCCAAGGTTCTGGCGACCAGAGGCCCACAGAGGCAGAGGGATCTGTGAGTCAGTGGCTGTGAAATCTGTACCGCCTGTAGTGTTCATCTTGGCCCCCCCCAAGATGGGCCAAAAGGGGGCAGTGCCACGCAGGTGCTCCCCTGACGCTCATGCGTATCTGATTCGGCCCGGCTCCACGGTTACTCGGCTCCCAAGTCATACTTCCTCGCAGCTCGTTGACACTCCTCAAATACCCTATTAAATCGAATCTCAAGCTGCCTCGGGGATAAATTCGGCTCGTCTTCCTTAAACGTCGTCGCTTTCGAAAGAGCTCGATCTAATCAGCGCGACCTTCGTCCGTGACACGGTAAGTTGATGACAGCTGAGGTTCCACACTCCGTTTATCAGCCTGCATCGTGATCATACTCCTTGCATGGGGGGTGACGGTCGTATATGTTTGGTGGAGTGTGTGTGTGTGTGTGTGGTGGTGGTGGGTGGGTGGTGGGTGGGTGGGTGGGGGATGTGTGTGAGTGTGGGTTTCCAGGTGTGTGTGGGGTGTGTGTGTGGGAGGGGGGGCGGTGTGTGTGTGTGTGGGGGGGGGGGGGGGGGGGGGGGGGGACATTTTTTCTATTATTGCATGTACCCCGTGGGGTGACTTGGGGGTGCTTTGTTACAGCCTAGGGCGGTTGATTTTTGACCCTAGAAAGGTGCTAGTATAATCTCAAACGCAACTGGGCTACACCATATTGCCCCTGAACAACACCGCTTCCTTAAAAACAGCCCTAGTGGGTTGGATTGAAAGGTGTTGGTGGGTGTGGGTGGGTGTGTGGGTGTGTGTGTGGGTGTGTGTGTGGTGTGAGAGTGTGGGGGGGGGGGGGGGTAACTCTGTGTTTCTTCTCCTGCGGTCATTGATCATGTTGCTTTGGTGGTGGTAGGTGTGCTGCGTGCGTTGGTGGGTGGGTGTGGGTGGTGTAGGTGGGTGGGAGGGTGGGTGGGTGGATTGGGGTCAACCTCGTAGTTTCTGGCAGCAATCATGATCATGTTGCTTGGGGTGGTGGTGAGGTGTGCGTGCGTGGGTGGGGGGGTGGGGAGGATTGGGGGGGTCAACTCTCGTATTTCTGAGATGTCTGTCAAGCCTCTACCGCCAAAGCTGACCACCAGTGCAGCCTCCACCACACATAAACACACCTCTGCCATGCACACACACACACACACACACGCACCCCCCCACCCACGTCCCCACCCACCCACCCACGCACTCACCGACTGACCCCCCCCCCCCCCCCCCCCCCCCCCCCCACGACACACACACACCCCCCCCCACTCCAGATGTCCATCAAGCCTCTACCACCTAAGCTGACCAGCAACAAACCACTCACCCATTCCACCAACCACCAACCAACAACCACACACCACTAACCACTAACCACCCAACACTCCACCATCTCCCACCACCCAAAACCACCCACCTATCCCAACAACCACAAACCACAAACCTCTAACCACCCAACACTCCACCAACTCCCACCAACCACCAACCACTCAACCAACCACCAGCTCCCACAACCACAAAAAGAACATGTATCAGGGTATCCAGATGTCTCTTAAGCCTCTACCACATAAGCGGAAAACCAATAACCCACCCACCCATCCCACCAACCACCAACCACCCAACCACCCAACCCACCAACCAACTCCCACCAACCAACTCCCACCAACCAAAACCCACGTATCAGGGTATCCAGATGTCTCTTAAGCCTCTACCACATAAGCGGAAAACCAATACGCACCCACCCATCCCACCAACCGCCAACAACACACCCACCAATCCTACCAACCAACTCCCACCACTCAACCCACCAACAACTCCCACCACCCAACCCACCAACAACTCCCACCATCCAACAACGAACAACCAACAACCAACAATCAACAACCAACCACCCTAAACCACCAACCACCAACCACCCAAACCACCTACTCTTACGCCTCTACAACCTAAGCTGACCATCTACAACCCACCTACCCATCCCCACCAACCACCAAGCAACAACCAGCAACCAACAATCAACAACCAACAACCCTAAACCACCAACCAACAACCAACAACCAACAACCACCCAAACCACCTACTCTTACGCCTCTACAACCTAAGCTGACCATCTACAACCCACCTACCCATCCCACCAACCACCAAGCAACAACCAGCAACCAACAATCAACAACCAACAACCCTAAACCACCAACCACCAACCAACAACCACCCAAACCACCTCCTATTACGCCTCTACAACCTAAGCTGACCATCTACAACCCACCTACCCATCCCACCACCACCAGCAAACAAACCAGCACCACACAATCAACAACCAACAACCCTAAACCACCAACCAACAACCAACAACCAACAACCACCCAACCACCTACTCCTACACCTCTACAACCTAAGCTGACCATCTACAACCCACCTACCCATCCCACCAACCACCAAGCAACAACCAGCAACCAACAATCAACAACCAACAACCCTAAACCACCAACCACCCAACCCTCCACCAACCACCCAAAACCCACGTATCAGGATATCCAGATGTCTCTCAAGCCTCTACCACCTAGATCTGACCACCAACAACCAATCCCACTCATCCCACCAAACAACAACCAACAACCACCTACCAACAATAACCCACCACCCATCCCAACAACCGCCAACCACCAACAACCCACCCACCCATCCCAACAACCAACAACCAACAACCAACAACAACCCACCCATTCCACCAACCAACAACTCATCCACCCATCCGACTAACCACCCACCCATCCCACCAACCACCAACCACCAACCGCCCAACCCACCACCAACTCACACCACCCAAAACCACTTATCTGGGTATCCAGATGTCTCTTAAGCCTCTACCGTCTAAGCTGACCACCAACAACCCACCCACCCATCCCACCAACCACCAATAACCAACCACCCAACCCATCCCAACCCCCCATCCCACCAACCCACCAACCATCGACCACCGACCACCAACCGCAAACCACCAACCACCAACAACCCACCCACCCATCCCACCAACCACCAATTACCAACCACCCAACCCATCCCACCCACCCATCCCCACCAAGCACCAACCACCTACCCAACCACCACCCACCACCACCCCAACCCACCCACAACCTCCACCACTGAAACCGTGCAAGCCTCCATCCACCCACACACGCACACACACACAACCACCTCCCACCCCACATCCAATGTCTCTCAATCTCTCTAACCGCCAAAGCCTACCACTAGTGCATCTCCCGCCATCCACAACTTCCCACCCACTCACTCATCACCGACTAGACCCCCCCCCCCCCCCCCCCCCAGAACCCCCCCCCCCTCCCCCCCCCCTACACACCCACCACCCCCACCCCCAATCCAGATTGTCTTTCAAGCCTCCTACCTCAGCCAAAGCTGACCACCAGTGCTGCCTCCGCCTCTGCCCTCTGGGGCCGGGTGCGCACAAACAAGCCCCTTGTGCAATGGTTAGTCAATGTATTTTATGGGTGTTTTAATGGTTTTTAATAGTTTTTAAATGCTTTGTGTGTCCACCAACTGGACTCTTTTAATGTGTTGTCATGTTTGTTTATGGGTCCGGGTGCGCACAAACAAGCCCCTTGTGCAGTGGTTAGTCTATGTCTTTGTATGGTGTTTTAACTCGGTTTTAATGCTGTTTTAATGCTGTTTTTAAATTTAAAAACGCTGTTTTAATGCTTTTACATGTTGAATAGTATCTATATGGTTTGTAAATATGTTTAAAACGCTATGTGTGTCCACCAACTGGTCTCTTATAATGTTTTTGTCATGTTTGTTTATAGGGGCTGGTGGCACAAAAACCTGCCCCTTGTACAGTGGGTGAGTCCATGGTCCTTTGTATGCTGTGTTTATAAACGCTATGTTAAAAAATTCTGTTTTTAATGCTGTTTTACAACGCGAACCGTTTTAATGCTGTTTACATGGTTGAATAGTATATTAATGGTTTGAAATAGTGTTTAAATGCTATGTGTGTCCACCAACTGGTATCTTATAATGTTTTTGTCATGTTTGTTTATGGGGCTAGGTGCGCACAAACATGCCCCTTGTACAGTGGTGAGTCAATGTCTTTGTATGCTGTTTTAACGCTGTTTTAATGCTGTTTTAATGCTGTTTTAACGCTGTTTTAATGCTGTTTACAATGTTGAATAGTATTTAATGGTTTTGAAATAGTGGTTTATTAATGCTAATGTTGTCCACCACTGTCTCTTAGATGTTTTTTGTCATTGTTGTTTTAGGGCTAGGTGCCACAAACAGCCCTTGTCAGTGGTGATCATGTCTTTGTATGCTGTTTTAATAAAACGCTGTTTTAAATGCTGTTTTTAATGCTGTTTTAACCGGTGTTTTAAAATCTGTTTACATGGTTGAATAGTATATTAATGTTTGAAATAGTGTTTTAAAATGCTAGTTTGGTGTCCACCCACTGTCTCTGTAAATGTTTTTGTCAGTTTGTTTTATGGGGCTAGTGTGCGCACACAGCTCCCTCTGTACAGTGGTGAGTCAATGTTCTTTTGTATGCTGTTTTAAACGCTGTTTTAATGTTTTTTAATGCTGTGATAACGCTGTTCTACTGCTGTTTCTAATGCTGTTTTTAAATGCTGTTGAAATGCCTGTTTACTGCGTTTTTTATGCGGTTTTACATGGTGAATGTAAGTTAATGGTTTGGGAAAATAGTTTCTAATGCTTTGTGTGTCCACTCAACTGGTCTCTTATAATGTTTGTCATGTTGTTATTCGGCTTAGGTGCCGCACCAAATGCCCCTGTACATGGTGAGTCACTGTCATTGTTGCTGTTATAAACCTGTTTTAATCCTGTTTTTTACGACGTGTTTTTAATAACTGTTTTACATGGTTGAAAGTATATTAATTGGTTTGAAATAGTGTTTAATAAAATGCTATGTGGTGGTCCTCCCAACCGGTCTCTTCTAAACGTATTTTAATTGTGGTATGGGCTAGTTTCACACAAGCAACGCCCCTTGTGCAATGGTTAGCCAATGTCTTTTAACCTGGTCTTTTAAATATTGGTGTAATTTTGTTGTACATGGGGTTTATATGGTATTTAATGTGTGTCAATGCTTGTGCTTCAACCACTGTTCTCTTTGAATGTTTGTAATGTTCATTATGGGGCTATGTTTCACACAAGCAAGCCCCTTGAGCAATTGGTGAGTCCCATGTCTTTTTAGGGTGTTTTTAATACTAAATTTTAATGGTTTTTAAATGGTTGTTAAATATTTTAAATGCTTTGGTGTCCCCCAACTGGTCTCCTATATATGGTTTTTGCCATGATTGTTTTAGTGGGCAGTGCGCACAAACAAGCCCCTTGTACATGTGGTTAGTCTAATGTCTTTTTAATGGTGTTTTTGAAACGCTGTTTTAAATGCTGTTTTATACGCTGTTTTTAAATGCTGGTTTTAATTAAAGTGTTTACTATGTGCATAGTATAGTAATGGTTTAAATAGTGTTTAATGCTCTGTGTGTCCACCAACTCGGTGTCTTATCAAACGGTATATTTTCATTTGGTGTATGGGGCCTAGGTTCACACAAGCAAGCCCCTTTCAGCACTGGTGAGTCAATGTCTTTTTTATGGGTTTTTATACTGAAATGTTAATGGTGTTGTAATGGTTTAAAATGTTTTTATAAATGCTTTTGTGTCCACCAACTTGGTCTCATTATAATGTTTTTTGTCAGTTTGTTTATGGGCTAGGTCGCACACACACACCCGCTGTACAGTGGGTTAGTCTACTGTCTTTTTTTAATGGTGTTGTTTAACGGCTGTTTTAAACGCTGTTTTAATAGCTGTTATAATGCTGGTATAATGCCTTTAATGCTGTTTTAATCTGTTTACATGGTTAATATATAGTAAATGGTTTTAACTAGTGGTTTAATGCTTGTGTGTCCACAATGGTCTCTTATAATGTTTGTTCATGTTTGTTTATTATGGGGCTAGGTGCGCACAAACATGCCCCTTGTACAAGTGTGAGTCATGCTTAGTAATGCTGTTTTTAAAACTTGTTTTAATGCGTTTTATGCTGTTTATTAAAACGCTGTTTTAATGCTGTTTATCAGGTTGAATTATACTCAATGGTGTGAATCGTGTTTAATATGCCTTTGGTCCAGCCACGGTCTCTAAATGTTTTTGTCATGTTTGTTTATTGGGCTAGGTGCGCACAAACATGCCCCTTGCACAGTGGTGAGTCAATGTCTTTGTATGCTGTTTAACTCGGTTTTAATGCTGTTTTAATGCTGTTTTAACGCTGTTTTAATGCTGTTATAATGCTGTTTTAATGCTGTTAAAATGCTCTTTTAATGCTGTTTTAATGCTGTTTACATGGTTGAATAGTATAGTAATGGTTTTAAATAGTTTTTAAATGCTTTGTGTGTCCACCAACTGGTCTCTTATAATGTTTGTCATGTTTGTTTATGGGGCTAGGTGCGCACAAACATGCCCCTTGTACAGTGGGTGAGTCACTTGTCTTTTGAAATGCGTTTTAAACTGCGTTTTAAATGCTGTTTTAAACGCTGTTTTAATGCTGTTTTACTGGTTGAATATTTATATAGGTTTGACATAGTGGTTTAAATGCTATGTGTGTCCACCACTGGTCTCTTATAATGGTTTTTGTTCATGTTTGTTTATTGGGCTAAGTGCGCACAAACGCCCCTGTACAGTGGTTGAGTTCAATTGTCTTTGTAATGCCTTTTAACGACGCTGTTTTAATGAATGCTGTTTTAATGCTGTTTTATAACGCTGTTTTAAATAATGCTTTTACATGGTTGAATAGTTATCATCGGTTTGAAATAGTGTTAAATGCCTTTGTGTGCCACCAACTGGTCTCCTATAATTGTTTTGTCATGTTTGTTTTATTGATTGGCTAGTGCCACAAACATTGCCCCCTGCACAGTGGTGAGTCAATTCCTTGTATGCTGTATTAACTCGGTTTTATGCTGTTTTAATCTGTTTTTAACGCTGTTTTAATGCTGTTATAAATTCGTTTTTAATTCTGTTAAAATGCTCTTTTAATTAGCTGTTTAATGCTGTTGTTACATGGTTGAAATAGTTATAGTAATGTTTTTAAATAGTTTTTAAATGCTTTGTGTGTCCACACTGGTCCTCATTATAATGTTTTGTCATTTTGTTATCGGGCTAGGTGCGCACTCACAACATGCCGCCTTGTACAGTGGGTGAGTCAATGTCATTCGAATGCTGTTGTAACGCTGTTTATAAATGCGTTGTTTAAAAACGCTGTTTAATGCTGTTTACATTTGAATATATATTAATGTTTTGAAATAGTGTTTAAATGCTATGTTGTGTCCCACCACGTCTCTTATTATGTTTTTTGTCAATGTTTGTTTTTTATGGGGCTAGTGCGCACAAACATGCCCCTTGTACGTGGTGATTCAATTGTCTTTGTATCTTCTCTTTTAAAAAAACGCTGTTTTAATGCTGTTTTTCAATGCTGTTTTACGCTTTTAATGCTGTTTACCAATGGTTGAATAGTATTATCAATGGTTTGACAATAGTGTTTAAAATGCCTTTTTGTACCACCAACTGGTCTCTTATAATGTTTTTTGTTAATGTTTGTTTATTGGGCAGGTGGCACAAACCTGCCCCTGCACGTGTGGAGTCAATGTCTTTGTAAGTGCTGTATTACCTCGGTTTTAAAGCTGTTTTTAAGCTGGTTTTTTATTATTCGCTGTTATAATGCTTGTTTATAGCTGTTTTCATTCTGTTAAATGCTCGTTTAATGTGTTTTTAATGCTGTTTACATGGTTGAATAGATAGTAAATGGTTTTAAAATAGTGTTAAATGCTTTGGTGTGTCCACCAACGTGGTATCTTATAATGTTTGTCATGTTTGTTTATGGGGCTTGGTGCGCACAACATGTCCCCTTGTACATTGGGTGACGTCAATGTCTTTGTAATGCTGTGGCTGTTTTACGTTTGCTGTTTTAAACGCTGTTTTTAATGCTGTGTTATGTTAATCTTATGGTTGATAGTATATTAATGGTTTTGAATATGGTGTTTAAAATGCTATGTTGTCCACCACTGGTCTCTTATAAATGTTTTTTTGTCCATGTTTGGTTTATGGGCTAGGTGTCGCCACAAACAGGCCCCTTGTACAGTGGTAGTCCATTTGTCTTTGTATGCTCTTTTAACGCTGTTTTAATGCTGTTTTAATGCTGTTTTAACGCTGTTTTAATGCTGTTTACATGGTTGAATAGTATATCAATGGTTTGAAATAGTGTTTAAATGCCTTTGTGTCCACCAACTGGTCTCTTATAATGTTTTTGTTATGTTTGTTTATTGGGCTAGGTGCGCACAAACATGCCCCTTGCACAGTGGTGAGTCAATGTCTTTGTATGCTGTTTAACTCGGTTTTAATGCTGTTTTAATGCTGTTTTAACGCTGTTATAATGCTGTTATAATGCTGTTTTAATGCTGTTAAAATGCTCGTTTAATGCTGTTTTAATGCTGTTTACATGGTTGAATAGTATAGTAATGGTTTTAAATAGTGTTTAAATGCTTTGTGTGTCCACCAACTGGTATCTTATAATGTTTGTCATGTTTGTTTATGGGGCTAGGTGCGCACAAACATGCCCCTTGTACAGTGGTGAGTCCATGTCTTTGTATGCTGTTTTAACGCTGTTTTAATGCTGTTTTAATGCTGTTTTAACGCTGTTTTATGCTGTTTAACATGGTTGAATAGTATATAATGTGTTGAAATAGTGTTTTAAATGTGCTATTGTGTTTCCACCAACTGGTCGTCTATCTGTTTTTTGTCATGTTTGTTTATTGGGCTAGGTGCGCACAAACATTCCCTTTTACAGGTGGTGAGTCAATTGTCTTGGTATGCGTCTTTTAAACGCTGTTTTATGCGTTTTAAAAAATCTGTTGTTAACGCTGGTTAATGCTGTTTCTACTGTTGATAGTTATTAATGGTTGAAAATAGTGTTAAATGCATGTTGTGTCCACCAACTGGTCTCTTATAATGTTTTTGTCATGTTTGTTTATGGGGCTAGGTGCGCACAAACATGCCCCTTATACAGTGGTGAGTCAATGTCTTTGTATGCTCTTTTAACGCTGTTTTAATGCTGTGATAACGCTGTTCTAATGCTGTTATAATGCTGTTATAATGCTTTTATAATGCTCGTTTAATGCTGTTTTAATGCTGTTTACATGGTTGATAGTTAGTAATGTTTTAAATAGTTTATTTAATGCTTTGGTGTCCACCAACTGGTCTCTTTATATGGTTTTGTCATGTTTTGGTTTATGGGGCAGGTGCGCACAAACATGCCCCTTGTACAATGGTGAGTCCCGGTCTTTGTATGCTGTTATAACGCGGTTTTAAATATGCTGTTTTTAACGCTGTTTTTAATGCTGTTTTACGGTTGAATATTATTAATTGTTTGAATAGTGTTTAAATGCTATTGTGTCCCCAACTGGTCTCTTATAACGGTTAATTTTAATTTGGTGTATTGGCTGGGGTTCACACAAGCAAGCCCCTTGTGGCATGGTAGCTAGTCTTTTAATGGTCTTTTAATATGTTGTAATTTTTGTGTAAGGGGTATCATGGTATTTAATAGTGTGTAAATGGCTTTGTGCTTCAACACACAACTGTCTCTTTATAATGTTTTGTAATGTTCTGTATGGGGCTAGGTCACACAAGCAGCCCCTTCACGCAATTGGTGCAGTCATGTCTTTTATGGTGTTTTATACTAAGTGTTAAGGTGTGTAATGGTTTTAAAGTTTTTAAATGCTTTGTGGTGTCCACCAACTGGAACTCTTATAATGTTTTTGTCAATGATTGTTATGGGGGCAGTCGCACAAACAAGCCCTTGTACAGTGGTTGTCTATGTCTTTTTATGGTGTTTTAAACACTGTTTTAAATGCTGTTTTAACCTGTTTTAATGCTTTTCATGGTTGAGAGTAAGTATGGTTTTAATAGTGGTTTAAATGCTATGTGGTGGTCCACCAACCGGTGCCTTATAACGGTAATTTTAATTTGTATGGGCTAGTGTTCACACAACAAGCCCCTTTTGCAATGTTAGCCAATGTCATTGTATGGCTTTTAATATTGTTTGTATTGGTGTTTGTAATGGGGTTTATAATGGTTATTAAATAGTGTTAAATGCTTTGTGCTTCAAACCAACTGGTCTCTTTTATGTGGTTTTTGTATAATGTTCATGTATGGGGCGAGGTTCACACAGCAAGCCCTTCAGCAATGGTGAGTCATGTCTTTTATTGGTGTTTTTTTATACTAAACTGTTCATGGTGTTTTAATGGTTTGAAACTAGTTTTTAAATGCTTTGTGTGTTCCACCAACTGACGCTTATAATGTTTTTGTCATGATGTTTAGGGGCTAGGTGCGGGCACAAACAATCCCTTGTACAGGTTAGTCTATGTCTTTTTATGGTGTTTTAACACTGTTTAATGCGTGTTTTAAATAAACGCGTTTTAAATGCTGTTACAATGGTTGAAGAATATAATGGTTTTAAAATTGTTTAAATCTCATGTTTGTCCACCAACCGTGTGCTTATAACGGTATTTTAATTTGTGTATTGGGCTAGGTTCACACAAGCAAGCCCCTTGTGCAATGGTTAGCCAATGTCTTTTAATGGTCTTTTAATATTGTTGTAATTGTGTTGTAATGGGGTTATAATGGTATTTAATAGTGTGTAAATGCTTTGTGCTTCAACCAACTGGTCTCTTTTAATGGTTTTGTAATGTTCATGTATGGGGCTAGGTTCACACACAAGCAGCCCTTGACAATGGATTCATGTCTTTTTAATGGTGTTTTTATACTAAATTTAATGGTGTTTAATGGTTTTAAAATAGTTTTTATAGTGCTTTGTGTGTTCCACCAACTGGTCTCGTTATAATGTTTTTTTTGTCACTGAATTGTTTTTATGGTGCTAGTGCCCACAACACAGCCCTGTACAGTGGTTAGTCTAAGGCTCTGTTAAAACGCTATTTTAAATGCTGTTTTTAAATGCTTTTTAAAAAACTGTTTTACATGCTGTTTTACATGGGTTTGATAGTATATTAATTGTGTTGAAATAGTGTTTAATGCTTGTGTGTCCACCAACTGGTCTCTTATAATGGTTTTGTCAGTTTGTTTTATTTGGGCTAGTGCCACAAACATGCCCCTTGTACGGGTGTAGTCATGTCTTTGTCTCTGTTGTTAAACTCGGTTTTATGCGTTATAATGCTGTTTTAACGCGTTTTAATATGCGTATAATGCTGTTTTAATGCGTTATAATGCTGTTTATGCGTTTTTAATGCTGTTTACATGGTTGAATAGTATAGTAATGGTTTTAAAATGTTTTTAAATGCTTGGTTGTTCCACCCATACTGTCTCTTATAATGTTTTTTGTCATGTTTGTTTTTACTGGGGCTAGTGGCGCACAAACATGCACCTGTACAGTGTGAGTCAATGTGTCCTGTTGTATGCTGTTTTACGCTGTTTTTTATAAATGCCTGTTTTGATGCTGTTTTAACGCTGTTTTAATGCTGTTTACATGGTTGAATAGTATATTAATGGTTTGAAATAGTGTTTAAATGCTATGTGTGTCCACCAACTGGTCTCTTATAATGTTTTTGTCATGTTTGTTTATGGTGCTAGGTGCGCACAAACATGCCCCTTGTACAGTGGTGAGTCAATTGTCTTTGTATGCTGTTTTAACGCTGTTTTAATGCTGTTTTAATGCTGTTTTTAACGCCCCTTGGGTTTTAGGCTGTTTTACCATGGTTAGCATAGTAATATTAATGGTTGTAAATATGTTTTAAATGCTATGTGTGTCCACCAACTGGTCCTCGTTATAATGTTTGTTTTGTCATGTTTGTTTATGGGCTAGGTGTCGCCAAATCATGCCCCTTGTACCAGTGGTGAGTCAATGTCTTTGTAGCGTTTTATCATCTGTTTTAATGCTGTTTTTAATGGCTGTTTTAAAACGCTGTTTTAAATGCGTTTTACATGGTTTGAATTGGTATTTTAATTGTCTTTGAAATAGGTTTAATTCTGCCTAGTGGTGTCCACCAACTGGTCTCTTATAATGTGTTTTGTCATGTTTTTTATTGGGGCTATGTGCGCACAACATCCCCGTTACAGTGGGAGTCAATTGTCTTGTTTTTGCTCTTTTAATGCTGTTGTTTAAGCTGTTATAATGCTGTTTTTAACACTGTTTTAATGCTTTGTTACAATGGTGTAATAGTATATGTACATGTTTGAAATAGTGGTTAATCTATGTGTGTCCACCTACTGGTCTCTTATATGTTTTGTCATGTTTGTTTATGGGCTACGGTGCGCACAACAAACCAAATGGCCCCGCCCCCTGTGTACATGGTGAGTGCAATGTCTTTGTAATGCTGTTTTTAATGCGTTTTAAATGCTGTGATACGCTGTTCTAAATGCTGTTATATGCTGTTTTTAATGCTGTTATAATGCTCGTTAATGGCTGTTTTAATGCTGTTTACAATGGTTGATCAGTAATAGTATGTTTTAAATCAGTGTTTAAATGCTTTGTTGTCACCAACCGGTCTCTTACTAACGGTTTTTATTGTGTATGGGTGCTAGGAGTTCACACAAGCAAGCCCCTTGTGTCAAATGGTTAGCCAATTCCTTTTAATGGCTTTTATATTGTTTGTCATTTGGTGTAATGTGGTATAATGGTATTTAATAGTGTTGTAATGCTTTAATAGCTTCAACCAACTGGTCCTCTTTAATAATGGTTTTGTCTGTTCATGTATGGGGCTAGGTTCACAAAAGCAAGCCCCTTGAGCAATGTGGAGTTCCAAAACTTCTTTTTATGGTGTTTTATACTAAAGTTTAATGTGTTGTAATGGTTTTAAATAGTTTTTAAAATTGCTTTGGGTTTCCACCACGGTCCCTCTTTATAATGTTTTTTGTCATATTGTTTATGGGGCTAGGTGCCACAACACAGCCCCTTTGTAACATGGTTAGTCTATGCTCTTTTAACGTCTTTTTAAATGCTGTTTTAAATGCTGTTTTAAATCGCTGTTTTAATGCTGTTACATGGTTTGAATAGTAATATTATGGTTTGAAATAGTGTTTTAAATGCTATGTGTGTCCACCACTGGGTCTCTTATAATTTTTTGTCATTTTGTTTATTGGGCAGGTGCGCACAAAATGCCCCGTTGTCAGTGGTGAGTTCAATGTCTTTGTATGCTGTTTTAACTCGGTTTGAATGCTGTTAAATGTCGTTTTAACGCTGTTTTAATGCTGTTATAATGCTGTTTTAATGCTGTTATAATGCTCGTTTAATGCTGTTTTAATGCTGTTTACATGGTTGAATAGTATAGTAATGGTTTTAAATAGTTTTTAAATGCTTTGTGTGTCCACCAACTGGTCTCTTATAATGTTTTTGTCATGTTTGTTTATGGGGCTAGGTGCGCACAAACATGCCCCTTGTACAGTGGTGAGTCAATGTCTTTGTATGCTGTTTTAACGCTGTTTTAATGCTGTTTTAATGCTGTTTTAACGCTGTTTTAATGCTGTTTACATGGTTGAATAGTATATTAATGGTTTGAAATAGTGTTTAAATGCTATGTGTGTCCACCAACTGGTCTCTTATAATGTTTTTGTCATGTTTGTTTATGTGCTAGGTGCGCACAAACATGCCCCTTGTACAGTGGTGATCAATTGTCTTTGTATGCTGTTTTTAAAACGCTGTTTTAATGCTTTTTAATGAATGCGGTGTTAAAACGCTGTTTTAATGCGGTTTCCATGTTTGAATAGTAACAAAAAAAAAAAAAAAAAAAAAAAAAAAAAAAAAAAAAAAAAAAAAAAAATATTAATGGTTTGAAATAGTGTTTAAATGCTATGTGTGTCCACCAACTGGTCTCTTATAATGTTTTTGTCATGTTTGTTTATGGGGCTAGGTGCGCACAAACATGCCCCTTGTACAGTGGTGAGTCAATGTCTTTGTATGCTGTTTTAATGCTGTTTTAATGCTGTTTTAATGCTGTTTTAACGCTGTTTTAATGCTGTTTACATGGTTGAATTGTATTTTAATGGTTTGAAATAGTGTTTAAATGCTATGTGTGTCCACCAACTGGTCTCTTATAATGTGTTTGTCATGTTTGTTTATGGGGCTAGGTGCGCACAAACATGCCCCTTGTACAGTGGTGAGTCAATTGTCTTTGTTTGCTCTTTTAATGCTGTTTTAAAGCTGTTATAATGCTGTTTTAACACTGTTTTAATGCTGTTTACATGGTTGAATAGTATATTAATGGTTTGAAATAGTGTTTAAATGCTATGTGTGTCCACCTACTGGTCTCTTATAATGTTTTTGTCATGTTTGTTTATGGGGCTAGGTGCGCACAAACATGCCCCTTGTACAGTGGTGAGTCAATGTCTTTGTATGCTGTTTTAATGCTGTTTTAATGCTGTGATAACGCTGTTCTAATGCTGTTATAATGCTGTTTTAATGCTGTTATAATGCTCGTTTAATGCTGTTTTAATGCTGTTTACATGGTTGAATAGTATAGTAATGGTTTTAAATAGTGTTTAAATGCTTTGTGTGTCCACCAACCGGTCTCTTATAACGGTATTTTAATTTGTGTATGGGGCTAGGTTCACACAAGCAAGCCCCTTGTGCAATGGTTAGCCAATGTCTTTTAATGGTCTTTTAATATTGTTGTAATTTTGTTGTAATGGGGTTATAATGGTATTTAATAGTGTGTAAATGCTTTATGCTTCAACCAACTGGTCTCTTTTAATGGTTTTGTAATGTTCATGTATGGGGCTAGGTTCACACAAGCAAGCCCCTTGAGCAATGGTGAGTCAATGTCTTTTTATGGTGTTTTTATACTAAATGTTAATGGTGTTGTAATGGTTTTAAATAGTTTTTAAATGCTTTGTGTGTCCACCAACTGGTCTCTTATAATGTTTTTGTCATGATTGTTTATGGGGCTAGGTGCGCACAAACAAGCCCCTTGTACAGTGGTTAGTCTATGCTCTTTTAACGCTGTTTTAATGCTGTTTTAATGCTGTTTTAACGCTGTTTTAATGCTGTTTACATGGTTGAATAGTATATTAATGGTTTGAAATAGTGTTTAAATGCTATGTGTGTCCACCAACTGGTCTCTTATAATGTTTTTGTCATGTTTGTTTATTGGGCTAGGTGCGCACAAACATGCCCCTTGTACAGTGGTGAGTCAATGTCTTTGTATGCTGTTTTAACTCGGTTTTAATGCTGTTATAATGCTGTTTTAACGCTGTTTTAATGCTGTTATAATGCTGTTTTAATGCTGTTATAATGCTCGTTTAATGCTGTTTTAATGCTGTTTACATGGTTGAATAGTATAGTAATGGTTTTAAATAGTTTTTAAATGCTTTGTGTGTCCACCAACTGGTCTCTTATAATGTTTTTGTCATGTTTGTTTATGGGGCTAGGTGCGCACAAACATGCCCCTTGTACAGTGGTAGTCAATTCTTGTATGCTGTTTTAACGCTGTTTTTATAAAATGCTGTTTTGATGCTGTTTTTTTAAAGTTAACGCTTTTTGAATGCGTTTTACATGGTTGAATGTATATTAATTGGTTTGAAAATAGTGGTTGACATGCTAGTGTGTCACAACTGGTCCTTAATGTTTTTTGTCATGTTTTGTTTATGTGCTAGGTGCGCACAAACATTCCCCTTGTACAGTGTTGAGTCAATTGCTTTGGTATGGCTGTTTTAAACGCTGTTTTAATGCCTGTTTTAGAAATATGCGGTTTAAACCTGCTTTTTTAATGCTGTTTACTGGTTGAATATAATATTAATGGTTTGAAATAGTGTTAAATGCTATGTGTGTCCACCACTGGTCTCTTATATGTTTTTGTCATGTTTGTGATGGGGCTAGGTGCGCACAACGCCCCTTGTAGCATGGTGGTCCAATGTCTATGTATGCTGTTTTAATGCTGTTTTAATGCTGTTTTAATGCTGTTTTAACGCTGTTTTAATGCTGTTTACATGGTTGAATTGTATTTTAATGGTTTGAAATAGTGTTTAAATGCTATGTGTGTCCACCAACTGGTCTCTTATAATGTGTTTGTCATGTTTGTTTATGGGGCTAGGTGCGCACAAACATGCCCCTTGTACAGTGGTGAGTCAATTGTCTTTGTTTGCTCTTTTAATGCTGTTTTAAAGCTGTTATAATGCTGTTTTAACACTGTTTTAATGCTGTTTACATGGTTGAATAGTATATTAATGGTTTGAAATATGTTTAATCTAGTGTTCCAACTACTGGTCTCTATAAGTTTTGTCATGTTTGTTTATGGGGCTAGGTGCGCACAAACATGCCCCTTGTACAGTGGTGAGTCAATGTCTTTGTATGCTGTTTTAATGCTGTTTTAATGCTGTGATAACGCTGTTCTAATGCTGTTATAATGCTGTTTTAATGCTGTTATAATGCTCGTTTAATGCTGTTTTAATGCTGTTTACATGGTTGAATAGTATAGTAATGGTTTTAAATAGTGTTTAAATGCTTTGTGTGTCCACCAACCGGTCTCTTATAACGGTATTTTAATTTGTGTATGGGGCTAGGTTCACACAAGCAAGCCCCTTGTGCAATGGTTAGCCAATGTCTTTTAATGGGCTTTTAATTTGTTGTAATTTTTGTTGTAATGGGTTATAATGGGTATTTAATAGTGTGTAATGTGCTTTATGTCGTCACCACTGGTCTCCTTTTAATGGTTTTGTAATGTTCATGTATGGGGCTAGGTTCACACAAGCAAGCCCCTTCAGCAATGGTGAGTCAATGTCTTTTTATGGTGTTTTTATACTAAATGTTAATGGTGTTGTAATGGTTTTAAATAGTTTTTAAATGCTTTGTGTGTCCACCAACTGGTCTCTTATAATGTTTTTGTCATGATTGTTTATGGGGCTAGGTGCGCACAAACAAGCCCCTTGTACAGTGGTTAGTCTATGTCTTTTTATGGTGTTTTAACGCTGTTTTAATGCTGTTTTAACGCTGTTTTAATGCTGTTTACATGGTTGAATAGTATAGTAATGGTTTTAAATAGTGTTTAAATGCTATGTGTGTCCACCAACCGGTGTCTTATAACGGTATTTTAATTTGTGTATGGGGCTCGGTTCTCACAAGCAAGCCCCTTGTGCAATGGTTAGCCAATGTCTTTTAATGGTCTTTTAATATTGTTGTAATTGTGTTGTAATGGGGTTATAATGGTATTTAATAGTGTGTAAATGCTTTGTGCTGCAACCAACTGGTCTCTTTTAATGGTTTTGTAGTGTTCATGTATGGGGCTAGGTTCACACAAACAATCCCCTTGAGCAATGGTGAGTCAATGTCTTTTTATGGTGTTTTAATACTACATTTTAATGGTGTTGTAATGGTTTTGAACAGTGTTTAAATGCTTTGTGTGTCAACCAACTGGTCTCTTTTAATGTTTTTGTCATGTTTGTTTGTGGGGCTGCGAGCGCACAAACAAGCCCTTTGTACAATGGCTAGTCTATGTCTTTTTATGGTGTTTTTAAATGGCGTTTTAATTGTTTTGTAATGGTGTTCTAATGGTTATAAATAGTGTTTAAATGCTTTGTGTTTCAACCAACTGGTCTCTTTTAATGTTTCAGTCATGTTTGTTTGTGGGGCTGGGTGCGCACAAACAATCCCCTTGTACAATAGTTTGTCCATGTCTTTTTATATTGTTGTAATGGTGTTTTAATGGTGTTTTAATGGTGTTATAACGGTTATTAATAGTGTTTAAATGCTTTGTGTTTCAAGTAACTGGTCTCTTTTAATGGTTTTGTCATGTTTGTTTGTGGGGCTGGGTGCGCACAAACAATCCCCTTGTACAATAGTTAGTCTATGTCTTTTTATGGTGTTGTAATGGCGTTTTAATTGTGTTGTAATGGTGTTATAATGGTTATTAATAATGTTTAAATGCTTTGTGTTTCAACTAACTGGTCTCTTTTAATGTTTTTGTCATGTTTGTTTGTGGAGCTGCGAGCGCACAAACAATCCCCTTGTACAATGGTTATGTCTATGTCTTTTTATGGTGTTTTAATGGTGTTTTAATGGCGTTTTAATGGGTTTAAATAGTGTATTAATGGTTGAACAGTATTATAATGTTTTTACGGGCCCGGGTGCGCACAAACAAGCCCCAAGTGCAATGGTTAGTCAATGTCTGTTAATGCTTTTTATTGGTCTTTTTATGTTTTTTAATATAATATAAATGCTTTTCAATAGTGTTTTTATGGTTTTAATATAATATAAATGCTTTTTAATGGTGTTTTTATGGTTTTTAATGTAATATAAATGCTTTTTAATGGTGCTTTTATGGTTTTAATATAATATAAATGCTTTTCAATAGTGTTTTTATGGTTTTAATATAATATAAATGCTTATTAATGGTGTTTGTATGGGTTTTAATATAATATAAATGCGTTTCAATAGTGTTTTTATGGTTTTAATATAATATAAGTGCTTTTTAATGGTGTTTTTATGGTTTTTAATATAATATAAATGCTTTTCAATAGTGTTTAAATGCTTTGTGTGTTCACCAACTGGTCTCTTTTAATGGTACTGTAATTTCTTTTTTGCGGGGAGTGGTGAGTCAATGTCTTTTAATGGTACTGTAGTGTTTTTTTGGCGGGGAGTGGTGAGTCAATGTCTTTTAATGGTACTGCAATGTTTTTTATGCGGGGAGTGGTGAGTAAACCTCTTTTAATGGTACTGTAATGTTTTTATGCGGGGAGTGGTGAGTCAATGTGTTTTAATGGTGTTTTAATCGCCCCC
>JACBWV010000001.1:186939-268747 GCA_013435795.1 Chlamydomonas sp. ICE-L | reverse complement strand
TAAACTCCATTGCTCATACACCACTGGGCTCATAAAATGGGGTGAATTGTGGGGTGACGAAAGAGTCGGCTTCAGGGGTGGCAGAAAAACGGTCCAGAAGACCCCCTACACTTGGCAGGGCTTTCACTGAGCTATAATTGCCATCTGTTATATCTAATGAACACTCCCCGTTTGTATCTAATGAATCTTGATGTTATATATAATGAACCCCGATGTTATAAATAATGAACCCCGATGTTTAGAAATGACCCCCGATCGTCTAACACACATCAACAATCGGAACCACCAGATGTTTATATATACATGAACCGTACCGAGTATACTACTCATAATGAACCCCAATCTACAAATCACACATTTACACATGGTGATTGTACACATTCCCTATGAGCGAGTCCACTGTACCGACTGAAGCTGAAGGTTTCCTGATTGGACTCATTGTATGTCGTATGTGCAATATGTTCGACAGGTGGGCTGCTTTGTCCCTCTCATTTTCGCCTCATTATTACATGTGAATAATGATATAAACTGTATGGTATGCTTGTGTACGTGTGTCTAAGTAATCAGGGCCTCTCCTCTTGACCTTGCTTTGTACACATCACCGTCAGCCCACCCTACCTCACCTTTAGCTAATCATTATAGACCGTGTGTATGGCTTTTGCGTCAGGCGAGGCGCCCTCTTTGCTTTGCACACACCCCTTCATTGTGAATCATTATAGAACCTGTGTATGGCTGCGTCTAAACAGGGCAGCCCTCTTGCTTTGTACTCCCCATAATTGCCACTCCCGATTTTCTGTACAGTGCCTTCTGCATTTTTCACTGATCGCTTGGTAGTGGTGGTGATGATGATGATTACGTATATCTTGGTGCCCTTCATGAATACAAATGCGCCCGCGGCTCGACGGAGTCAAGTGAAGGGGGGCTAATGAACATCATGCAAAATATAGAAGAACACACTTTTTCTCTGTGCCAATCTTAAGGTAAAATCCCCCCCCCCCCCCCCCCCCCTCCCCCCCCCCCCCCCCCACACCACGGTGTTCCGATAACATAATCCAGTGGCTTGGGCCACCCTTCTTTTGGATGTTACCCTTTGTCATTAATAGAAGTGAATCTGAACACTTGCCCAGATGATTTAACACCAGATAGAGTATGCTATATTAAGGAATATGCATACGGTAGAGTACAACAGGACTGTAGTGTGGACCAGGACTGTATGCAAACATTACTTCATACAGCTGCATCCGCATTTGATCATATGTCGACATATCAACTTCTCAATTCTATAAATGTCTCTGCTTGTCGGGAGTCATTTTTTACCCTTTTCCTGTATGTATGTACCGGTTTATTATACTCCAGGGGTAGGCCAAATAGTCTAAAGGGACTTGCTCAACCGTGACAAGAAGGGCTAAAAAGATGAAGCATTGATGAACTGAACCCCAAACGATTGTTTTAACAACGGAGGATCTGTACCAAACTGACTACAAATCAACCGTTTTAACGACGGAGGATCTGTACCAAACTGACTACAAATCAATTGACTTCAGGGTGTTGATGACTGATGAGAGAGAACCTGGGGATCCAGATGTATGCACAGAGTGGCCAAAGCTGCTTCCCAACGTTTCGGGGACAAGATCCTTCATGCTTCCGATAGGGAAAAACTACGAAGTGTAAGTGTAAGGCTAGTTCGTCGACTCACGGCCGAGTAAGCATGCGAACCAACACCCTATCTTCTATACAAACAACACACACACCCCCATGGGATATTCATACATTCCCTACCCGCCCCCCCCCCCCCCCCCATGGGATACATACACCCCCCCTAAAGGGATACATACACCCCCCCCATGGGATACATACACCCCCCCTAAAGGGATACATACGACCCCCTACATGGGATACATACACCGCCTACTGGGATACTACAACCCCCTACATGGGATACATACCCCCCTACATGGGATACATACACCCCCTTAATGGGATACATACACCCCCTACATGGGATACATACACCCCCTACATGGGATACATACACCCCCTCATGGATACACTGGGCACGAAAAAAACACGCCCCTACATGGGATCATACACCACCCTACGTGGATACATACACACCCCCTACATGGGATAACATACACACCCCCCTACATGGATACTATACCACCCCCATAAAGGTATACATACACCAGTCCCCTACATGGGATACCCAACACCCCCTACATGATATACATACACAAAAAAACAACACCCCCCCTAAAGGGATACATACACCCCCCCTACATGGGATACATACACCCCCCCTAAGGGATACATACACCCCCCCTACATGGGATACATACACCCCCCCTACATGGGATACATACACCCCCCCTAATGGGAACCATCACCCCCTAACATGGATACTACGCCTCCCCCTAAGGGATACATACACCCCCCCCCTAAGGGATACAACACCCCCCCTAAAGGGATCATACACCCCCTAATGGGATACATACACTCACCCTACATGGGATACTACACCCCCTACATTGGATACACCCACACCCCCTCCATGATACTACACCAACACCCCCTTACAAGGGATCTACACCCCCCTACAGGATCCATCAACCCCCTACATGGGATACATACACCCCTAAAAATTGGGATAGCATGCCACCCCCCCTACAAGGGATACATACACCCCCTACATGGGATACATACACCCCCCCTAAAGGGATACATACACCCCCCCTAAAGGGATACATACACCCCTACATGGGATACATACACCCCCTACATGGGATACATACACCCCCTACATGGGATACATACACCCCCTACATGGGATACATACACCCCCTACATGGGATACATACCCCCCCTACATGGGATACATACACCCCCTACATGGGATACATACACCCCCCCCCTACGATGGATAACTACACCCCCCCCCGCCCACACTGGATACATACTACACCCCCTACATGGGATACTTTCATGTTCAGTCACCCCCCCTAAAGGGATACATACACCCCCTACATGGGATACATACACCCCCTCAGGGATGCATACACCATGCTCAACCCCCCTACAATTGGATAACATACCACCCCCTACATAGGATACATACACCCCCCCCTAAAGGATACCATACAACCAACACCCAACAAACACCCCCCCTACATGGATACAGAACCCCCTACATGGGATACATACACCCCCCTAAAGGGATACATACACCCCCTACATGGGATACATACACCCCTTACATGGGATACATACACCCCCTACATGGGATACATACACCCCCTACATGGGATACATACACCCCCCCTAAAGGGATACATACACCCCCTACATGGGATACATACACCCCCCCTACATGGGATACATACACCCACCCCCCCTAAATGGGATACATACACCCCCCCTACATGGGATACATACACCCCCTACATGGGATACATACACCCCCTACATGGGATACATACACCCCCAACATGGGTACCTAACACCCCTAATAGGGATTCATACACCCCCTAGCGTGGGATAACATACACCCCCATAAAGGTATACATACATCCCCCTAACCTGGATACATACACCCCACTCCCCCCTACATGGGATACATACACCCCCCCCTCCATGGGATACATACACCCCCCCTACATGGGATACATACACCCCCTACATGGGATACATACCCCCCCTACATGGGATACAATACCACCCCCCCTACAGGGAATAATACAACCCCCCCTACATGGATACCCACACCCCCTACGATGGAACATACACCCCTACATGGGATACATACACCCCCTACATGGGATACATACACCCCCTACATGGGATACATACACCCCCTACATGGGATACATACACCCCCTACATGGATAACATAAGCCCCTAAAGGGATAACATCACCCCCCTAAAAGGATAGCTACAACCCCCTACATGGATACATACACCCCCCTACAGGGGATACATACACCCCCTACATGGGATACTACCACCCCCTACATGGGATACATACACCCCCCCTAAAGGGATACATACACCCCCTACCCCCCCCATAAAGGGATACAAAAACCCCCGACATGGGATAGCATACCCCCCCCTACATGGGATACATACACCCCTACATGGGATACATAACCCCGACAAGGGATACATACAACACATACCCCCTACATGGGAGACATACCCCCCCTACATGTGATACATACCCCCCCTAAAGGGATACATACACCCCCTACATGGGATACATACAACCCCCCTTACAGGGATCATAACACCCCCCTAAAGGGATACATACAACACCCCCTACATGGATATCATACACCCCCCCTAAAGTATCAATAACCCCCTAACTGGGATACATACACCCCCCCCCATGGGATACATAACCCCCCCCCCCCCCCTACCGCCAAACCCCCCGCCGCCCCCCCCCCCCCCCCCCCCCCCCTGGGATACTATACACCCCCTACGATGGGAGCCTACACCCCCCCTAAGTGATCATACCCCGCCCTAAGGTATACCACACCCGCCTACATGATACATCCCCACCCCCCCCCCTACATGTGGATCCATACACCCCCTACATGGATACATACACCCCCACTACATTGGATACTACACCCCCAACCCTACATGGGATCAGACAACCCCCTACATGGGATACATACCCCCCTACATGGGATACATACACCCCCTACCATGGATACTACACCCCTACATGGGATCATCCAACCCCCCTACATTGGATACAATACCCCCCTAAATGGATACACACCCCCTACATGGGATCTCACCCCCCCCCCCCCTACATGGGATATAACACCCCCCTACATGGGAACTACACCCGCCCCCCTAAAGGGATACATACACCACCCCTAAATGGAACGACACCCCCTACATCTGAATAATAACACCCCCCCTAAAGGGATACATACACCCCCCACTATGGATACATACAACCCCCCATGGGATACATACCCCCCCCCCCCCGCCCCCCCACCCCCCCCCCACCAATGGGATAACATACAACCCCCACAGGATACTACCACCCCACTTGGATACAGGGCACCCCTCCATGCACCCCACCCCCAGGGATCCTACACACCCCATGGGATACATACAACCCCCTACTGGGATAACCACACACACCCCACATGGGATACATACAACCCCCTACATGGATACAGTAACCCCCACAGGGATACATACAACACCCCCTAACATGGGATAACATACAACCCCCTACATGGATGCATGCACCCCTACATGGGATACATACACCCCCACCAACATGGATACATACCCCCTACGGGATACATACCCCCCCCACATTGTGATCATCCACCCCCCGCCTAATGGGATACATACACACCCCCTAATGGGATCATACACCACTACATGGGAAATACATACACCCCCCCTAAAGGGATACATACACACCCCCTACATGGGATACATACACCCCCCCTAAAGGGATACATACACCCCCTACAAGGGATACATACACCCCCTACATGGGATACATACACCCCCCTACATGGGATACATACACCCCCTACATGGGATACATAACACCCCTACATGGGATACATACACCCCCTACATGGGATACATAACAACACCCCCCCTACATGGGTCATACACCCCCCTACATTGGGATACATCAAAACACCCCCCTAAAGGGATACAGACACCCCCCATACATGGGATACATACAACCCCCTACTGGGATACTAACATACACCACCCCCCTAATGGGATACATACACCCCCTACATGGGATACATACAAACCTCCCTTACAATGGAAACATACACCCCCCCATGTGGGATACATCAACCCCCATACTGGATACGATCCACCCCCCCAACATGGGATACATACCCCCCACATGGGATACATACCACCCCCCTACTGGTGGATGACATAACCCACACATGGGATACATACACCCCCGACAAAGGATACATACACCCCTACATGGATACATAACCCCCTCAGGGATCTACACACCCCTACATGGGATACCTCCACCCCCCCCTACATGGATACATACACCAAACAACCCCCTACATGGATACAGACAAACCCCCCTAGCATGGATCCTAACACCCCCTACACTGGGATAATTACAACACCCCTACATGGGATACATACACCCCCCCTACATGGGATACATACACCCCCCCTACATGGGATACATACACCCCCCCTACATGGGATACATACACCCCCTACATGGTACCATCACCCCCTACATGATACATACCAACCCCCTACATGGGATACTACACACACCCCCTACAGGGATACATATAACCCTACATGGATACCTACAACCCCTACGGGATACATAACCCACTAAAGGGATACATACACCCCCCCAAGGATACAACACCACACCCCCTAATGATACCATACACCCCCTACATGGGATACATACACCCCCTACATGGGATACATACACCCCCTACATGGGATACATACACCCCCCCTAAAGGGATACATACACCCCCTACATGGGATACATACACCCCCTACATGGGATACATACACCCCCTACATGGGATACATACACCCCAACATGGATACACACATTCCCCCTCCATTGATACATACACACCCCTACATGGGTACAGACACCCCCCCTAAAGGATACATAACACCCCCTCCTGGGATACATTACCCCCTACATGGGAATACATCACACCCCCTACAATGGGATAATACACCCCCCCTACATGGATAACTACAAACTACCCCCTAACATGGATACATACACCCCCCCCCAAGGGATACATACACCCCCCCTACATGGGATTACATAACACCCCACCCCCCCTAATGGATACATACACCGCCGCCCCGTACAAGGGGATAACATACAACCCCGACATGGGTAGCTAAACCCCCTACATGGATACATACACCCACCCCTACATTGTATACATAACCCCTACATGGGATACATACACCCCCTACATGGGATACACACCCCCTACAGGTATACTACCCCCCTACATGGGATACATAAAACCCCCTACATGGGAATTCTACACCCCCTACATGGATACAATACAACCCCCTACATAGGGATACATGCACCTCCCTGACATGGATACATACAACCCCCTACATGGATACAATACACCCCCCCTACATTGGATACTACACGCCCCTACATGGATACTACACCAACCCCCCCTAAAGGATACATACACCCCCCCTAAAGGGATACATACACCCCCCTACATGGGATACAACACCCCCCTAAGGATACTACAACCCCCTCATGGGATACATACACCCCATGGGATACATCCCCCCCCCCCCCCCCCCCCCATGGGATACATCACCCACTACATGGTATACATTACACACCCCTACACCCCCCCAAATGTATAATCCCCCCCCTAAGATACATACACCCCCTACATGGGATACATACACCCCCTACATGGGATACATAACAAAACCCCCTCACTTGGATACATACAACGCTCCCCCCTACATGGGATACTACAACCCCCTAACTGGGTACTCCCAACCCCCACATGGGAAACATACACCCCTACAGGGATACTAACACCCCCGACAGGGGAATAATAAACGCCCCATACATGGGATACATACACCCCCTACATGGGATACATACCCCCCCCCTACATGGGATACATACACCCCCTACATGGGATACATACACCCCCCCTAAAGGGATACATACCCCCCCCTAAAGGGATACATACACCCCCCCTACATGGGATACATACACCCCCCCTAAAGGGATACATACCCCCTAATGATACTAACCCCCCTTGGATACATACCCCCCCCCCCCCCCCCCCCACCCCCCCCCCCCCCCCCCCCCCCATTGGAATAAACATACACCCACCCACCAAGGGATACCTACTTACACACCCCACTTGGGATACATGCACCCCCCCCCAAGGGATACATACACACCCCATGGGATACATACACACCCCACATGGGATACATACACACCCACATGGGATACATACACACCCACATGGGATACATACACACACACATGGGATACATACACACCCACATGGGATATATACACCCCCCCTAATGGGATACATACACACCCACATGGGATACATACACACCACATGCACGCCCCAGACCTATTCACGGCTACTTCTGTTTCATGCTGAAATGCCATGTAGGAGTATAAGTGGCCCAATGTCTGCGCCTGAGCCAACATATCTGCGACAAATAGGGGATGAGAATTTGTTCCTTCTGTCAGTGAGTGGATCCAGGTGAGCTTTATGAATTATGATACATCTTTGTTTTTTATGAGGAGGATTTTCCCTTCAAGGGGTGTGTCATAGTACACTTCGTGACATGACCTAGCAAGTATTACAAGCAGTCGTGTTACTAGTCCGTCTATTCCGTATGACCAGGGAGTAGATAAACTAGAAAATTTTAAACCATTGAGTAAATATGACCGATTGACCAGTTCGATCGGGACACATGCAACCTGGTTCACTCTATAACCCGGCTGTATCACACTTGGGGTTTAGCCATGACAGGCTAACCCTCATCACTACTCAACACGAAAAGCTGGCCTGCCGAGCTAATCATCCTTGAGTGTTATCTATTTCCTTAGTCCCGAGGACCAAGTTCTGACATCACCTACTAATTAATGACTCCTAGCGATTATCTACTTCCTTAATCCCCGTTTCAACGATTGGCTCAATGGTAGAGCTCCTTGAACGAAGAAGCTGCTGAGTTTGAATCCCTACGGGTGCGCTTTAGTGTTCGCGGTCGCTGTCAACTGCCACGTTAGCTTTGTCTAGGTGACGGACAAATTATACATGATCAACTGGGGTGGGGTTGGAATAAGCCATGTAATCATTAGCTCGCGTACATCTGGACTGCGATTCAAGGAATAATTCCCCATCTCCATTTATCAATACATAATTATGTCTAAAGAATCCGCCAATCACATAGACAAAATACTATATTATAGGGCTAGGGCTAGGGCTATCGCACGGAATAATATAATATATATATGTAATATCACGGTACCAATCGTAGCTAAGAAAATAGAAAATAATGATAACGCCTGGTGGGGCGTGGTATTAAGGGAGCCCTGTCATACGGCGGTAGAGAATGGGCTGCTACTCTACCTGGACAGTGCTACCATGGCGGTTGACAGCGACCGCAAACACTAAAGCGCGCCCGTAGGGATTCAGACCCAGCACCTTCTTCGGTCTAGTGAAATGATCAACCATTGAACCATTTTCCGAACCGGAATGCGGTCATCCTCCATATTGTATCACAATATATTGTCATAGGCAGGCATAGGTGTTGACCCAAGACAATCCCACTCCCCAACATCCAGGGGGGGGGGGGGGGGGGGGGTCTTCCAACCATAATCAACTAAGTGTAGGTATATGTATATGAATCATACCATCTTCTCTATGAGTGTAGTTACTAACTGCTATGGTATTGTATCACAGGTGCTACACAGGTGATCCAGCCTGTCAGGAGTACCCCTCTGAAGACAACCACTTCTTTAAGACCACGAAATGTGATGGCCACATGGTTAGCAAAGTGCGGAAGGAGTCGATTCTCTCCAGCAAGCAGCATGATGCGGGCTGTAAGGAGGTTGGGACCAAGCTGGGACAGAAGTTGTACGAGAGTAAGGCTCCTCGTGTCTTGTGGCATGAGGAGTTCCCAACGGTATATACGATGGGAGGTTACAAGAGGAGGAGGTCTGGCATCAGAGTCCATACCTCAGGACCTCCATCTCGATCTAAACGCTACACCTCAATGTATGGGTTGCGCATTTTCACTTATTATGTGGGTCTCATACTACAATTATTCATATTTTTCCGGTGGGGACGATTTGACAGCTACACAGTCCCTATGGTTTACCTTATGGTTAACCTAATGGTTGACCCTGCCGATTACTTCAGGGGTGGCCAAGACCTAATGTGTGACTTTGTGTTTGTCCTTGCGTTTGCCCTAATGGGTGACCTTATGTGTGACTCTAGGGGTACCTTGAAGTTCGCCCTTATGGGTGCCTTTATGTGTGCCGTTTTAGCCACCCGTATGTTTGCCCTTATGCATGCCCTTATGGATAACCCTATAGATGCCTTTATGCGTGCCTTTTTGGTCGCCTGTATTGACCTTATGTATGCCCTAAACTTTGACCTTATGGATACCCTTAGGTTCGCCCTTATGAGTACCTTGATGGGTAATTTTTTGGCCGACCGCATGCGTGACCTAAAGGAGCACCTAAAGATACGCCCTATGAGTGCCCTTGAACTCGCCCTTGAGCTCGCCCATATGAATACCCGTTGGCTCCCCCGTATGAATACCCTTTGGCCCGCCCTTGTGGGTCCCCTTATGGTCGCCCTTAGGGTGCCCTTATGGTGGACCTTATGGGTGCCCTTACAGGTGCCCCTATGGATGCTCGCAGGTACACCCGTATATGTGCCCTGGAGGCCCTTAGGTCCACCCTCATATGTGCCCAGATGTGTGCCCCTATGGGTGCCTTTATGTGTGTCCTTCTGGAGGTTCTTAGGTTCACCCTAATGGGTAGCCATATGGGTGCCTCCCCCCCCCCCCCCCCCCCCCCCCCCCCCCCCCCCCCCCAAAAAAAAGATAATGCCTGGAGGGGCGTGGTGTTTATGGGACTCTCCCATACGCCACAGCTGGGGAAAGTCACCATGGCAGACATAGTAAGTGTCGCCCTCCAGGCAGTAGGGACTCCTTCATGTGATATGTTGCAAGAATGCTAATGCAGGAGGCAATAGATTCTCTGTGCAGCTTAGAGATGAGTTTGTCTACGTGTTCGGGACTCCCAAAGGTGGAGAGATTGGTAATAGGTGTGATGGGTATGGTACCAGTAGTACCTATGATGAAGACTAGGTAGTGGACAAGGAACACTTGTTGTTGAAGGATACATTGGAGCTCCTTATGTGGGACGCTCTTTTCCTGGAATTTTATGCGGTGGTTATTAGTGTCTGAACAGTAGCCCAGTTCAACTAGGTAGGGCATTCTTGCTTTGGATTCGTCGTCAATGAGGAGGAGGTCAGGCCTGTTTTTATCCTATGTGGTTTGGGGACAATCAGGGGGGTTGAGGGTGGTTGGGGGTCTGGAGGGGATGTCAGATGTCACCTTACATGTACTTGCATCCATGTACATAAGAAAAACCTCTAGGGCCCGCTTGGCTACTGCCTTTTGGATGAGTTGGACCGCCTTATTTGGTCTGTTAATATACATCCCTTCTAATACAAGGTGGGTACACCCAGTAAAGATATGACCAGCTCCATCCCGTGCTTTATGACAGAGAGGGCAGGAATCATCAGTGGGGGGGCTGGTGTTGGTACCATATGATTGTTTTTATCTGTACGCCAGTTTTCTAGTCCATAGGCGTCCCCACGTAGCCTTGTGGATTTGTATTTTTTGCCACCATTTGATGTCAGTGGATTGCCATAAGCGATTACTAGCTGGGGAGGAGGAAGGGGTTAGCTTGCTCCCACATAGAAGAGTAGATGCCTGTGGTGTTGGTCTGCCCGGTGCAGGTTGGGGGGGGGGGAGCCGGGGAGGTTAGCCTTGATACCCTTGGTGAGATTGTGGGGCGGGTGCTGGAGGGGCTGGTTCCCGTTGAAAAAGGTAATGATAACGCCTGGTGGGGCGTAGTGGTAAGGGAGCCCGTTGTACGCGGGTGGGGAGCGGTCTCCTACCTCAACTGGACAAGCTACCATCGCGGTTGACGACGACCTGCAACGCCATGTAAGAGCGACCAAAGAGGGAGTCGAACCCCCCGACTCTTTATCCTCAAGCGATCTGGTCTACCACTAGACCATTGTCTTTCACTGAAAGGGGCTTGGTCCCCACTGAAATATTTGGGGGGATGGACGGATGGCCAGTGCATATTTAGGTGGGCGTGTTCCCTCCTTTTAACTGGTCCAATAATTTTGTAACCAGTCGTTGCCTCTTTGGCGAGCGTGTCTGCTGCATCATTCCGTACTATACCTGCATGATATTGGACCTTACTTCAGCAGGCGTGTGGTAGCAGCAGCTTAGTGTCTTCGGATAATGTGGATGGCTGTGTCTAGCAGGAGATCGCGGTGCTTGTTCTGCCGGGTCCGGCTGGGGTGATAAACGTGCAGGTTGGTGAGCTGCAGGGAGCATAACCTGACGGAGTAGATGGTGAGATCCTCATGCATTTCGGTGTGTGTGAATGCCTGTTGAATTGCCACGAGATCGGTACGATTGATGTCTGCAGTGATGCCCTGTCCGCCAGGGTCTATGCGGAGGCAACGTGCGGCGGCCCTGGAGGAGTAGACGCCGGTCCCTAGGCGTAGGATGACGTGTTTGTCTACCGTATGTATGATGGCACTTCCATCTGTGTACAGAGCGAGGCCTGGTGCTTGCAGGATGGCATGTGTGCATGGGAGCATGGGGGGTGTTTTGGGTGTGGGGTGTACCGGTATCTGCATGGGGGCGGGTTGTTGAGCCCAGGTCCTCAGGAGGGGGCTAAGTGCCTTGGGCAGGTGGGTGGTAGGAAGGCCAAATTGAAGGGGGGGGGGCTGGTCGGGGGATGGAAGTGGCCCCCGTGTCCCTCACGGTTTGGGCCCAGGTGGTGGGTGGCTCGTGGAGGGACTTGGCATGGTCAGCTGGATTTGAGATGGCGAGTAGTTGGTAGGTTCCCCTGCGCTTCTTGGCAGGGGTAAGTTTGCACCCCGTCCAGGTTAGGGGGGGGATGAAGGGTTTGGCATTGGTGCGCAGAGTGGCTAGTTCCATAACCCATGGGTGATTTATGAGGGTGTTATGGGTACATGTGGGTTTGTGTGGGAGCGGCTACGTCTCCAGCAAAGGTTCCTGTGCTGTGGAAGGTCCAGAGGGGTGGTAAGGTATCTGTGGTGGAGGAGGTGGAGTTGGGAGAGGGGTATATAACCGACACACTGACCTGTGGGTGAGAAGACGTAGGCGGTGTCCCAGTTGTTAAGCGGGGGGAGGTAGTGGTACGCGGTGGTACGTGACATTCAGGGTACCAGCCTGGATGTGGTAATTGTTTTTTTGGGGGGGAGGGAGGGGGGGGGGGGGGGGGGGGGGGGGGGTATTCCAGACTCGGTGGTGGTCTGCAGTGTGGCTGTACCATAGCCTCATATGCTTTGCTGTCTGTTAAGGCACTCGTTTGTAATACACTTCTTGGACAATTTGTTTTAAATTGCCAAAGATGGCGAGGAGCCAAGTTGTTGGCTGGAGGCATATTACCAAGTTCAAGTTCAATTACCGTATATTTTGAACAGATTCATGTTTTAATGTTGATGATACCGGTACTGCCAAAGACGGCAAGCAGCATTAAAGGCTGGCTGGAGCCCTGTAATAAAGGAAAAGTTCTAGTGATTCTATGCGAAGACTGGATCACGACTTCTTTCTCAAAATAGCCTGGAATGCGGAATTTATCGAAGAAAAAAAAAGCTCCATGCTGCAGCCAAGTCCGAGAAAAAAAACAAGTGTTCCTAGCTATACAGTATTTGTTTAACAGTCCCATAACATTATTACTCTTTTCACCTGTGGCAACACTTGTGACTTCTGCCCCCCCCCCCCCCCCCCCCCCCCCCCCCCACACACACACACACACCACCAGGGTACTTCAAACGGACCCCAGGGGTTGCGTCCTGGGACGCACCCTAATTCGGTAGGTTGTATTCTGGGACGCACCCAATTCGGTATGTTGCGTCCTGGGACGCAATCAAATCTGTGGGCTGCGTCACATTATAAACAGAACCCGTAGCCCACGGCAATGGAGTGGTGGTGGGCCAATCAACTGCAGGGTGAGACGCAACTAACATCCTGAACCTGCATCCGCGACGCAACCAACATCCTGAACCTGCGCATGGGACGCAACGGACCCTCCCATGTTCCGTCTGCGACAACGGACCCTTCCCATGTTACGTCCTGCGACGCAGGACGCTGCGTCCTGCACTATTCTGCCCCCCACCCACACACACAAAAGCTCTCAATCATCACACGTAAGCTCTTCGACCTAGCCTGGTAGGACTTCTTCCCGCCCCTCGAAACGCTCCATGCCTCCATCTCATTGAATCCAGGTGCTCTGATATCCTCTCTCCGAAGAAGCATCCTGCGCCCACGCATGCACGCTGAGACGAACCATGTGCCCGCGGTGTCACGCGATATTTTGCTTTGAGTTCGGCATGCTAGTGATGCGTCTCGACCCTCTGAAAGAAGTAAGGTCGACAACGACATAATGGTCGGCTTAAGACCAGGACTGGCTGCTCCCATTGCGATCTCGTGCTGATGCCCGCCGTTGAGGTTGATGATCTCGTCCACCATGACTAACCTCGCCACCATGACTAGCCTAACCGGACAGCTGGACAACGCACGCTACTAGAACCAGGCCGGGGGGGCGGGGGACTGAAACCGCCCACAACAGACACCGTCGCACATGGTGATCCAACAGGGTGATACAACCTGGCACCTTCCGAAGCCAGCCCGCCCATAAGCGGAAACCACAGGCAGCTCCCGGGACTGAAAAACAACGCGGTGTGCATGACAGCATCCGCTGCAGTTTATAGCCGTCCTCTGCGGCGAGTGACGATCGATCCGTTACAGTCAAATGTTTGATTCGAGTAACCGACAGCTGCAATTCGCCACGAAGTCCATGCAGGTGGGCGGCCAAGCCGCGCCCCCCTGCTGTAAGAGAGCGGGTGAGGAGTGCAGGATTCAGTAGATGGAGCCCAAACTTAGGCTGTAACCTCCACCCGCCGCATCTTCACCCACAACCTCCACTCTTCAACTCCTCGCTGCCTTGAGCGTCGACCACTCTAACGTGTTGTAACTACGGAAAAAGCAGGTAACAGGAATTAGAGGAAGCGCTTTCTCAGCCCACATCCTTTCGGAAGTATGAGGATGCCAGCGGTGGGCCCGAGATGGCTCGCGATTAACCTCGTGGTGCTAGTCTGTGCGTCTGTAGCGTCTGCGGAAGCAGACATCAACCCGGCCGTGGAACGATTTTGTAGACTGGGTCACGAAGGGGGTCCATGCGAGGAACCGACGACAGCTTGTAACGTGAGTGTTGCCGTCGCCTAGGCAGTTGCACAGACATGATTGCGACAAGAAGATTGTGGGGCGAGTGGGCCTAGTGGTGACGTGGGCTGGAACAGGGGCAAACATATTGTTGTCGGCATCGGGGTGAGGTTCTGCTAACCTACCGTTTCACCCAGCCCAGTCTTTGGCCCTATGCAATCTTTCGAGGGGGGAAGCCGGGGTTGGGTGGACATGAATGTCAGGTGTAAGTGATTTGGGAGATCTAGGAAAGGAAGAGGTGGAATAGGGAGAATGTTTGGATTCAGCATGTAGAGCAGAAGGGGGGTGTCTTGTTTTGCGAGAGGCCTGGGACCCCAAGTTATGCTTAGCCACATCACGATCCTGTCACTTCCCACTACCTCCATCCCTCCCCTCCCCTCCACCCCCACCCTCCCCTCCATCCTTGCCCTACCCTACCCTACACCCCTACCCTGCCCACCCCTCCACCCCTACCCTACCCACTCTCCGCCTGCTCCACACAAGCCTCACTAAATGATCCTGTTGTTCATGCTGCAGACCACTGACGGATGGTGGTCAAACAAGGATGTTTGTGTCATCCCGGGAGCACTGCGATCTGGCTCCCCAGCCACCATGGCCTTGAATGAGGTCTGCAATGGATTTGTGGCCTCCTATGACCTGACCGACAGTCGCACCTACAAGAAGTACGGAAGCATCCAAGTCTTCAAGGACTACGACGATGTGATGTATGTGACAGTGGCTATGGATGGTGTGGAGAATGACAGCTTCCCAATGCTGTCAATCCCAGAGGCTGGCTCTGGCTCTGACGGCTCCAACCAGCTGTTTGCATGGTACAATTACGGCAATTTTGCTGAAGACATTCCCAACAACTATGTGGACCAAGCGTCTCCTGGGCTGTGAGTAAAGATGTGTCACAGTTTGTTTTTTCCAACAGGTGCCTACTTAGTAGGAATTTCTCCGCCTTTTTCCTGAATGGTGGGCGCTGTTTTGTGTACGGTGAAGGTCCCACTTCCTGGGGTGAAAAACCTTTCAATACAAAACAAAAGGTGGTGGTGGTGGTGTGTGTGTGTGGGGGGGGGGGGGGGGGTCAGAGAAACAAGCTGCCTCAACAGATCCCTGTAGGACAGTAGGAACACATTTTCTACTGACTGTAGTGGTGCTAAGCAGAGAGGGAGAGGGAAAAAGCTCAAACTAACACCTATCATTGCATTTGACTTGTGGGGCTGCAGCCTATGCCTATGTACCCACCCATGTTCATGCCACAAAAAGCCGTGTTGACCAAGAAGCTTGACCTTGAACTTGGTTAAATAGCTTCAGCCAGCAGCAGCTTCTAGCTAGCTCCTCTTCCTGGCTATTCAGCCTAACCCAAAGTAGACTAATGCACCTGGAAGCCCATATAATTATGTTTCTAGCTCTACTGAAATTTGTGGGCTTTGATCAATGGCTGGCTCACGGAGCTACCTAGAAGCTGCTGCTTGTAGCTGAAAGAAAAACTCTGGCCCACATTCCCCCCCCATGCAGCTACTCATTAAATGACTATCAAGGTCAAGTTGTCGCAAACCTGCAACCTATTTTCGAACTACAAGTCTACAGATCCTGCTGAATATGCCGAATATAATATGCCTGCAGCTCAACTTTTTTACTCCTCCTGTTATTGTATTCATGCACTGACAAATCATTTTTTGCCGAGCCCACCCTTCTGGGGGGCGTGAGCCCCCAGAGTCACCCCGTTGTCCATTTATATATGAAAGCAACAGTACATACCGAATATCCACATGAGTACCCACCCCCCACCACACACACACTTACATGCAGCTACTCATGCATGACTTTCAAGATCAAGCTGTCGCAAACCTGCAACCCGTACTCAAGCTACAAGTCTTCCGATCCTGCTGATCAGGCGTTGAACTATGGTTGTGCCTGCCGACCCTTTTACCCTGATTGCCCTGCTATGGACCTTGGTTCTTACGTGGTGTGGAGCTTACGCTTCAACTTCACAGCATACGAGTTTGACTTGGTAAGAATGGCGACCTTGGTTTATACGTGGTGTGGCACATGCGCTTCAACTTCATTGCATACAAGTGCGACTCGGTAAGGATGGTGGCCTTGGTTCATATGTGGTGTGGCGCATGTGCTTCAACTTCACGGCATACGAGTGCGACTTGGTAAGAATGGCGACCTTGATTCTTACGTGGTGTGGCACATGCACTTCAACTTCACTGCATACGAGTTTGACTTGGCAATGATGATAACTTGGTGCATATGTGGTGTGGCACATGCACTTCAACTTTACGGCATACGAGTGCGACTTGGTAAGGATGGCGACCTTGGTTCATATGTGGTGTGGCGCATGTGCTTCAACTTCACGGCATACGAGTGCGACTTGGTAAGGATGGTGGCCTTGATTCCTATGTCGTGTGACACATGCACTTCAACTTTACTGCATACAAGTGTGACTTGGTCAGGATGGTGACCTTCGTTCCTACGTGGTGTGGCACGTGCACTTCAACTTCACTGCATACGAGTTTGCCTTGGTAAGGATGGTGCTATGGTTCTTATATTGTGTGGCACATGCACTTCAACTTCACGGCATACAAGTGTGACTTGGTGAGGCCTGGTGTGGTTGGCAAGGCCTGGTGCAGTTGGTGACCTGGTGTGGTTGGTCAGGCCTGGTGTGGTTGGTAAGGCCTGGTGAGGTTGGTGAAGCCTGGTGGGGTTGGTGAGCTGATGTGTCAATAGATTGTGGGAAAGATTTTGAACTCTGTTGTTGTAGTGGAAATAAGGCAACAGCACACGAGCACCAAAGAGCCAATATACAGTTTTGTGCTGCAACACAAGCTAGCAGTGCAGCCTGGCCGAACCATATTCTCCCAAATATGAAGGGCCAAGCTCGGCCAAGCCCATGTTAATGTGTATTGCTGGATTGGTGGTTGGTCCCAGTGAAAGCAAACAAGCTGGCCCCCTCAACCTCATGCCTCGTAATACGGCGTACTATTGATTTATGTATTTCTATTCGATTAATATTGGGTAGAAGCTGTTTAAAAACACATCAAATTCTCTAATCAACTGCGTGACACATCAAATCCTGGAGATCCTGGCTTCTCTAACCCAACTGTGAAACACTAAGCATGGCAAAGTCCATTTAAATGTGTTTAAATATGTTGCTGCCTGATTGGTATTGGGTAGAAGCCGAGGTAGAAGCTGCTTACAAACACAACAAATCCTTGCTTCTCTAACCCAACTGCAATACACTTCCCATGAGCATGCAAAAGCAACGTATTTTTCAGCCCCTTCGCCCCATGCCTATCTACCCATGACCGTGCAAAAGCAATGTAGCTTTCTGCCCCTTAGCCCCATACTTGTCTTCCCATGCTCAAGATAGCATTTCCTTTCACCCGCCCCACAACCACCCTCACCCTTCTCACCCTCAGCACCCCTCAACCTCCTCACACACACCCTTATTCACCATCACCCTCACCCTTCCTCACCTATACACCATTGCCTGCATAGGCTGCGGATGACGCTGATAAGGGTTATGGAGCTGGCTGTGGTGCACCCAAGCTTAAGGATGATGCTCCTGCCAAACCACTGTACCTCGGTGCCTTCTCACCCTCAACATCACCCTCAACCTTCCTCACCTGCACCCCGCACCTTCCTCACCCCTCACCCACACCCTTCCTCATCCTTCACCCGCTCCCTTCCTCACCCGCACCCTCCTCACCCTTCCTCACCCATACACCATTGCCTGCATAGGCTGCTGACGACGCTGATGAGGGTTATGGAGCTGGCTGTGGTGCACCCAAGCTAACAGATGATGCCCCTGCCAAACCGCTGTACCTTGGTGCCTTCTCACCAGAGAACCCCACTGGCGTAGTGGTGACCAACAACATGCCACCCAACTGCAAGTTTGTAACTCAGTTCCCGCCTTCTCCCCCATCCCCCCCGGAGCCTCCAGCACCCATCGCGCCTCCTGCCCCTCCCTCACCACCCCCTTTGCCTCCTTCACCCCCTCCTCCATCCCCTCCCCCTCTCGACGATAAGTATGCCACCATTAGGATTTGGAGTATGGAGGTGAGAGCTTGTCTTGTGGAATGCGATTTAATAATTTAGTATATATTTTTCTGCAGGCCATTTGATTGAATTCATTATATTTTAATACATCAATAAATTGTATTTAATACCTGTTTAATACATTTTTTTATTAATATTATGCACTGCATTGCCCTCACATGTCAGCTAGCTGGCCTTGGCACAGATTTTATTTTCAGCTACCAGAAGCAGCTTCCAGGCAGCTCCCCCGGCTTGCTACCCAGCCAAACCTGTAGCAATGCAGTGCATCCAAAAGCTGTTCAAATCATATTTCGAATACTGTTGAAATCTTGCGGCTTAGCCCAGTGGCTGGCTCAGGGAGCTGCCTATTAGCTACAGCTTGTAGCTAAAAAGAAAATCTAAGGCCCTCAGCATGACTGGGTAGTGGAATCGGAAGACAGTGAGCATCCCGAACATGTAACAATTCAAATTAATTTGCCAACGTTGGCTGAAAAACCATGTAATATTTCAAATTCAAATTCATCTGCCATAAGGCGCTCAATAAGGTCTTTTGCAATGCTCCCCAGGCTGGTAGCTCACCTCCACCTGGCCCACCTCACCTCCCACCTCCACCCCACCTCCCACTTTCACCTGGCCCACCTCACCTCCCACTTCCACCTGGCCCACCTCACCTCCCACTTTCACCTGGCCCCCCTCACCTCCCACCTCCACCTCACCTCCCACTTCCACCTGGCCCACCTCACCTCCCACCACCACCTCACTCATGCCCAGGCTGGTGAAGCAGCATTCACTGAGGATGACTGTAAGACCATCGTGGACAGCTTCGCCGGATTGTCTCTCACCCGAAGAGGAATGTTCAAGCAAGAGTGTACAGTGGATAGCTCTGATGATAATGATGCTCCTCTCTCGTCTATCTCTATTTCGTTCTTCTTCGACTCTCCCAGGGGTGTCATGTGAGTTACAAGGGTTTGGGGACCCAGGGGTGTCATGTGCGTTGAAAGGGTTTGGGGACCCAGGGGTATCATGTGAGTTACAAGGGTTTGGGGACCCAGGGGTGTCATGTGCGTTGAAAGGGTTTGGGGACCCAGGGGTATCATGTGAGTTACAAGGGTTTGGGGACCCAGGGGTGTCATGTGCGTTGAAAGGGTTTGGGGTTTGGGGACCCAGGGGTATCATGTGAGTTGATACAAGTTACTCTACATCCATGTGCATGTAGACTGATCCATGTAGTGGTTGGTCCATGCAGTTCAATGATCAGGGTTTTAGCTATGAATGGGGAGTACTGAGGTAGTGGTGTTCTGTGGGTTGTTGATCGGGTGGTGGTGGGTGGGTTGGTGATCGGGTGGTGGTGGGTCGATCCATGTAGTTCAATGACCAAGGTCCTGTGCACCATTGTTTCTTTAAAATAAGGATTTTTGGTGGAAAGTGAGTTTGGTAGAAAGTGAGTTTTGGTGGAAGGTGGGTCGCCATGCGCAAGGCCTAGGCTCAAGGATTTTGTCGGTGTGACCTGGGAATCTGAATGTTTCCTGCCTGTACCACTGTTTTTATGCTAGCCTGTACCACTTGTAAACCCATAGTTAGTTGCATAGTCAGGGACCAAACCCATAGTCAGTTGCATAGTCAGTGACAAAACCTGACTAACCGCCTCACCCCTTCTTCCCCAGCTTGCTGACAAACACCGTGAACTTCCAACCATACTGGGAGGAGCTTTTTGGCAGCCTTAACGTTGGATGTGGGACATATGCCTCATACACTGAGTATCGCGCTGACTGTGCAACCCAGGAGTTCCCCTCAAAGAGCTGCCCTACAACAAGCTCTGAACATGGGGGAGCTGCAGAACTTTACATCTGCACAGACCCCAGCCCTGTGTTCCCTGGAGTGTCTTTGGCCAACCCTGAGTTGGGCTCCTATAGCAGTGAGCCTGCCTCCACGGTTATGTGCAATGGTGGAGTGGCAGGCGGACTGAACAGCGGCAACAGTAACCTTAGGGTACCTGGTTTGGCATGTCTCTCTCCTCCCCCAAGTCCCAACCCACCTCCTAGCCCACCCCCTCCTCCCTCACCCTCACCCCCTCCTATGCCACCCGCTCCTCCCCAACCTCCTTCACCTTACCCCCCCCCTCCTGCTCCTACCCCCCCTCCTTACCCTCCCCCACCCAGCCCTCTGCCTCCAAGCCCCAGCCCCCCTCCTGCCCCCTCCCCACCACCACCACCAACCTGCTCTGTGATGATTACTATGTTCAGCATCGGTGCATCATTTGACAACGACAAATGCGATACCCTTACAAGGAATGTAAGAACAGCCTTCTCTGATGGTGTTCAGATGTCTACTGATTTTGAGTGCCTTAATGTGGACAGGGATGGGCAGCGCATGATCCTGGGTGCTGTGACTAGGACCCCTATTGGAGGCATCAACATCATGAACAGATTCTCAGATCCCACCTATCCCTCAGTGCTGGCCCGGCTCTACAAACTGAAGTGCGGAGACAGCTTCACGCTGGAAAACGTTTGTTCAGGTGCAACCTTTTCCTACAACAGCTCCAATATTCTGAGCAATGGTTGCTCTCCCCCCCCTCCTCCATCCCCCCCCCAGCCTCCTTCTCCCTCTCCTTCCCCACCAACTCCTCCTCCCTCCTTGCCAACTGCTCCTCCACCTAGCCCTCTCCCACCAGCTCCACCACCCCCACCCAGCCCTGCGCCACCACCACCTCTAGGCATAATGGTCATCTCAATTGCAGGGGCATCTGCGGAGCCCTCCTGCAACTTGCTCAAAGTCTCCATGTTCACCTACCTCACCCTCACTAACCTTATTCAACTAACCAGGGACTCACTGGACTGCACGAGTGCTGAAGACTCAGCCACTCTGATCGTGACCCTTGAGACTGAGGAAGTGGCTGAACAGCTGTCCACATACATCAGCACGTCCCCTGCCTTCTTGCTGCACACAGGACGGGTGCCCTGCGGGGCAGTGGTATCCTTCTCCCCTACCCCTGTAAATGCATCAGCTGTCCTGGCATGCTCCCCTACTCCAGACTTCCCTAATGCAGAGTCCAATGGAATGTTGTGCTGTGCTAAGCCTCCATCCCAGCCTCCTCCTCCTCCACCACCCTCATCCCCAGCACCCCCTCAGCCCCCACCTCCTTCACCTTCGCCGCCACTGCCAGCTCCCCCATCACCCCCAGCACTACCACCTAAAACCCCGCAAGATCCCCCAGCAACCCCACCACCCTCTCCTCAAACTCCACAAGCTCCCCGAGATCCTATGCCCCCCAGGGCGCCATCATCACCCAGGGACTTGGGAGGTCTCAGGCTACCGCCCCGTCCCCCTCCAGTTGAACGCATCTATGGGCGCCGCCGCCTTGGCATTGAGCGTGCTGAAGACAATTAAGTTAGTTGTTTCGCGCTTCACTTAACCCTTGAACGCACATGTTGAGGATGTTGGGAAATCCTTGCGACCCATTGAGCAGCTTGCTTGGAAGCATGCGCTCTGGGCTGCAATGTAGAACAACCATTCTCAGCAGTGGCAGCCTAAACCCTAAACTCTAGAACGATCATTCTGAGCAGTGGCAGCAGATTCTTTATTTCTTCTAGGAAGGTACCAGGTAGCAGTACTGGCGTGGTAGATTCTTTATTATTTATATGCAGTCATCATCCCCAAGGTAGTTGGCCGGATAGAGCACACGAGCAAGGCATTGGTGTTTGTGTTGACCTCCTAGTGGGGAAGTCCAGTGAGTTCAGCCAGGTCCAACAGGGGACCAACCGCTTGTGGAGTCCAACGAGTTCAGCCAGGTCCAACGGGGGACCAACGCTTGTGTCTATAGCCTGGAATCGTTCATCTTAATGCATGGGCTTTCAGGACTATGTGCCCAGCGGCCTGCATTAGCACATGCACTTGTGCGTACCAGGGCATGAGCTGGACAGCTACAATGTTCAGATTGATTGATCGATTGATTGGCTCATCTGGTTGCTGGATCTAAATTCAATTTTGATGAGCACTTCATAGAATCCTGGCCTATTGTTAGCCAAAGTAAAAAAGCGTGGATCCACCACTGTTTTGGTGACAGAGAACAAGCTGTGTATATACAACTCATTGCTAGCCAGAATGTATTCTTTATCTTTTCTCTATTCCTTTGTTTGAGTCCAATCCCCCAAGAAAGGCTTTTCGACCTTTGTTATGGCTGTAAGTCAGATACGATCCATTGAATTGCAGCTCATTATTGGCTGTAGAATTCTTGCCAGTTGCACAATGTGCAATTCCTGGAGTGTATTGGACTGTTGGGTATAACTGCAACCTGCAGTTGAACTGATTTCCTGTAATGCGTGATTTCCTCAAATATATCTTGAACTTGAACTTCAGTCAACGCCATTCTAACTGAATCCTCGGTGTCCCTGGGTTGTGTCGTGAGACCCTCCTCATGGGACTAAATTCCTATCACAACTAAAAAAAGTCATCAATTAGGTCTTCCCCAAGACAATGAGCAGCCAGGTCTCTTCAGCTACCTTATCTTTTCGCTGGACTGAAGAAAGTGCTGGGTTTGCATCCCTAAGGGTGTGCTCAAGTGGTTCCAGCCGGTGTCAACCGGCATGGTAGCACTGTCCAGGTAAAGTAGCAGCCTGATTTCTATCTTCGTACGATAGGGCTCGCTAAATACCAGGCGTTATCATAACTTTTTATTTCAGCCTTTTTTTACTTGGCTACACAGCTTCAGTGAACTATTCGTTTTCTCTTTTTTCTGTTTCTGTCACTATCAGTCACAAATAAATTCCAATTTTTTTGGAGGGCCCGTCCTTCAGCATTGTTCAGGACGCTGCGACCTCCGTCGCTGACGCAACGTCGAAGAGTCTGTTGCGTCACAGGACACGACGTGGGGAGGGTCCGTTGACTCCCAGGACGCAGGCTATACATTTGGTTGCGTCTCAAGCAGCAGAGCTGGGGGTCGTCATGAAGTACCCTGCCATCACATGCTTCATCGGGTTGACCCTTTGAACATTGTTTCTGATTTTCCTAATCCTCCTGGGCATTGGTATCATACATGCTTATCAGCCCCTCTTTCAATACCATACCGGTTTATCAAGTACAAAGGGGGGGGGGGGGGGGGGACGAGACAGCAATCATCTAAGGGTTGTATGCATTCTAGATGTTTCAGAGCAACACATTGGGAACTTGATGTAGGACTTGCAACCCGTGTATGACAGTGCATGCGCCTTCAGATGATATAGTATTGTAAAAGACCAACTGCACCCAAGGCGCGGTTTTTTAATCCGCATGACGGAGTGTGTGCGCCTCCAGAGCGTCCAGTCATGTAGACGACATATTGCATCCATGGTGCTGGCAGGCGCGGGTTTTTTGATATGCATGGCGGAGTCTGCGCGCCTCCAGAGCGTTTAGTCTTGTATATTACATACTGCACCCATGATGCTTGCAGATGTGGGGTCATACAGCTGACGACTTGGCCTGTGACATTTTAAAAACAACAAAAGCCACGAGAAAGTAAAGAATGGTAACTGATATCCTACCAATATATATATATATATCTGGTTTGATAACGGGTTTCCTATAGCTACAGGTTTCAATTTTATCTTACATATCACAAGATGCAGGAGGAGCCCAGGCCTCAAAATTTTCAGTCATGCCGGTCGACTTTTTTTCTGAGAACAGGGCTGTAATCGCATGTATCATGGCGATATTATAAGTTACTTTTCAGGTCATTCTGAGCACCTCATTTAGGGGGGGGGGGGGGGGGAGGGGGGGGGCCAGCCCTCATTTTGTTTTTTGCTAACTTTTTACTCAGACCTCCAAATGACATTTTGAGACCACCCATAAGTAAGCCTTGGTAAGGGTAGTCTATTGGCACCACTTTGGACCTAGTGCAATAAGTATTTACCCCCCCCCCCCCCCCCACCTAACCCCAGCCCAGCCCAGCCCAGACTCCCAGAGTAACAGTGGGTGAATGGCTGAGTATGAGTTGATAATATGGGTGGGTGAATGGGTGAGTATGTGTTGGTGAATGGGTGTGGGTGTGTGTGGGGGGGATGCCCTCCACCATACGACAACACCGAAACGCCGCCAGTCTACCACGTACTGCAAGTTGGGTGGGACCCAAGGGGAAGTGTAGCTGAACCATGCTGAGATAATTGTCCTGCTACTTAGGTGCTACTGTTTTGTTTTAAATAATGAGAACTCCAGTTTTGGGCTGCCCCCTGCAAAGTTGAAGTGTGACTACGGTACTTGGGCAACCCAGAGGGGTCGCAAAACTGATTTTTGACTATCACACAATCCCTATGTGGGAATTATGAGGATGCCATTATGTGCGCCATACTGTAAACCCCCAGAATCCATATCTAAGTTTTTCAAAAAGTGGTTATTTCTATTTAAGGGGGGAGGGGGAGGGGGGGGGGTCAGCCCTCCCCAGGTTGTTTAGGGAGGGTGTGGCCTATATTTTTTTTCTCCTCCCGCAAGATGTAACAATTAATCATTCCTAAGGAAACACTCGAATCGAGGCTTCGAGATTTCGAGGAAGAGAGCATCGCCCCATCCTACCGATATTTATCTGGTAGCTGATAATGAATTATCACATACAGAAACATCAGGGAGGAGTCGAGGAGATCAGTGCAAACAAATGGGCTGCCTCGCTAGTGGGATACAGCCTGGCTAGTGAGATACTGGGGGGAGAATACTGCAATGACTCTTCCAACTAGGGTTGTTCAGGGGGACGCAACCGATTTTACAGCCTGCGTTATGAGACGCAACCAATTTCATAGCCTGCTTCCTGAGAGGCTGAGACGCAACCAACCAGCAACCGACCCATAACCGCCCCAAAGCCTGCGTCCTGCAACGCAACCAACCCACGGGGGGGGGCGTGTTGCGTGAGGCTAAATAAGCTCTGCGAGGCAACGGAACCTCCCCACGTTGCGTCTGGGACGTAGGACGTAGCATCCTGAACAACTCTGCTTCCAACATGATATATTCATGGATTTCGTGCAACAAGACGGTCTCTGCTAGTGACAGCCTACGCCGCGGGGGGAAGGGAAAAGTAGGGGAGGCAAGCGGAGGCGGAGGCAAGGCTAAGCGGGATGGTTTCGGAGTGCGCCTGGTCTCACCTCGTACGTGTACGGCCAGAAATTGCCAACCTTGTACTGCGAATTCAGTCTTCGTCGCTCGCGCTCTCCGCTCGATTATCTTGGTCTTTTCACCCTACGCCACCCGCTTCAAGCATTTGTCAACTAGCACAAGCCTTCGTATTTTATTTTCTATCGCCTCCCACATGATGCCATACGCTAGCTACTGATCTCAGACCCCTGCCGTTTTCAAATTGTTTCTCAGTAACTGTCGGTTGTGGCCAGTGGCCTAGCTCCCGACGTTGCAAAGATGGAGAAAAAGAAGAAATATATCACTTACAGGGTGCGCGTGCTTCACCTTCTTGATTACGGAAGTTGTGTCACCTGCGTAGCGAGTCTGGGAAGCCGTCATGCGCGACCCCTGCCTCTTTGTGCCACTGTTCATTCAAATACTGTTGCTTTTCTTGCGTAGGGAGTGGACTCATCATCGCGTGAAAAAACAAACTTTCGAAATAGGCGCCCAAGGGAGAGTTGCGGGGCATTCTGCCACAGGTTCCTCAGCATCTCCAAGTTCGTTTTCGTTTGTGGCGCCTCGTTGTTTCAAGCTCTGGTGCGAGCACCTTCCTGTGCCCTAAGAGCTGCGCTCACTAAAAAATATATGTTCAGTCATCGTTTCCGCATGTCCCAAGATTGACCCACCACGATGCATGTCATTGTCAACAGCATTCGTAGAGGCAGCAGAATAAGGCTGCATGAAGTCCACAGTTTTGAGTATTTTTCTTCCAGCACCCTCAAGGCAATTGGCTGACACCATGGGGTGGTCTCTAAAGGGTAGGTCACAAGTCTGTGCCCATGCACACACCAAAGCATTCCATGCTTCACACCACCTTTCTGCCTGAGGCTCCCCACCCCTTCTCTTCAATTTCCTCCCCACCTTGCCTACCTTTGCCTAGAGCAGCTACTTGACAATGGCTGTTGAGCTGACCTGTACTACTGCCACTCCTCCAGTCATGTTGACAATTCTCGTTACCCGAAATAAAACCACAAATTATTAGGTTGGTTTGTTGGTTGGTCAGTGGCTTGGTTGGTCGGTTGGGTGGTCGGTTGAACATGGTTGTGGGTGGTGGTGCGGTGGTGGTGGGTGAGTTTATGTACTGCACGCACGAGGCCTTTTTAATGAACGGCATATTATATGATGTTGGCCAAAGGCGAGTATGATATCATATGATATTACACACATTGCATCCTATGATATTGTATATAAATGGTAACTTTGGCCTAGTCAGACTGCCAGCATCATATGATATCATATGTAGGGGGCGGCAAATAGATCTATATTGCCCCAACATATAGATCTGTATAGATCTATATATAGCAAAATATATCTATATCTGGTATATCGGTACGTCAAGGAGGCCTCTGAAAAATCTGGGATTTATTTTACGTGTAGTCTGCATCATATTAAGGTGCCTTGTTCCTTCAAAACAAATGCAGGATTTATTTTGAGTTCAGTAATCACTTGTGAAGCTCGCTGCCGGCGCGGTCTCCTACTAAACGGTCACGATATAGCCTCCAAACCAACCCAGGCCTAGTCCCTTCTATCCCCATCATCAGGTCATCACCATCAGCAGTTCAGCACACATCAGGTCCTAGAAAAGTCTTTAAACTGTCTAATTTGTGCAGCTTCTAGGCAGCTCCCCTGGCTAGCTATTCAGCCAAAACTAATGCCAGCTAGTGCACAGGGAGCTGCCTAGAGGCTGCTACTTGTTGCTGAACAGTTCATCATCATCATCAATTCCTCATCATGCTGCGATTGCTTCGCTAGGGTAGTAGACTAATAGGATTACATGGACGCATTGTGCAGCCCACCAGATGCGACCCCAAGCTTGGGTCCAGGCTGCCGAGCTTGTTGTTAGCGAGTATCCAAAAGGCGAATCCAAACCAAGAAAATCCTACCTAGTTGAACTGGGCTACTGCTCAGACACTAACCACCACATCAAATTCCAGGAAAAGAGCGTTCAGAATAAGGAGCTCCACGGTATCCTTCAGCAACAAGGATTCCTTGTCCACTACCTAGTCCCCACCATAGGCACCACTGGTACTATACCAACCACAACTATTACCAATCTCTCCACCTTAGGGATTAGTCGCGAACTCGTAGACAAACTCATCTCTAAGCTGCACAGAGAATCCATCGCCTCCTGTACCAGCATTCTTGCCACACGTCGCATGAAGGAGTCCCTCCCGCCTGGAGTGTGACACTTACTATGTCTGCCATGGTGACTTTCCTCAGCTGCGGCGTACGGGAGGGTCCCCTTAACACCACGCCCCTCCAGGCGTTATCTTTTTTTTTTTGCGAGTGTTCTTGGAAGAGCTGTCAAGGTCCAGTTCCACAATGCAGCCGGCTCGGTTGTTGAGCCCCCCTTGCCTTCATGTGCGCATTTGTCGAGTTGCTAATGTTGTTGGGACTGACGCCATTGTCATAAGCACAACAAAACAACAGGCAAGGTCCACCATCTTCAATCCGCGCATCGAAGTTTGCTCTCCAGTTAGAAGCTGGTGGGGTTTTCTCAAGAATGGCCAAGATGGATGCAGGCGTCTTCCGATCGCTCTTATAACTTTGTAAGCCGGCTTCATTCAGAAGAATAATTGCCGTTTGTATTTGGAACTGCGTGAAGAAAGCGAATAGCAAGTTATAGGAACAGTTGACAGCTCAAACTGCCCATATAGATCTATATAGATATATCGGGACCGGGGGGGGCCTCAGACAAGGGATATTGATAGATCTATCGGCTTCGCGAATATATATATATAGACCGATAGATCTATATAAATCTATCGGTCTTTGCCTCTCCCTAATCATATGATATCATAATGCTGTTCCCTACGAATTATACACCGCCCTCACACCTCCTTGCGAGTGCACGACACTGGTGTTGACTGCACTGTATATGGTTTTTACATCCTTGCCAAAACCTGATTTGATAACTATCTCAGCCCCAATGTTTTCTTTTTGCAGGGGCCATGGATGCTCTCTACCTTGGAGGTTAGCATTGTATTGCTGCTCTACTGGCTGGGAAACTCTCACAATCTTGCCCCGCGTCTCCTCACGCACCGATTTTCTTATGTTCACTCCCTGGAGGACATCGTGGGGCTCTCTTGCACTCGCTCCGCAATCCTCAGCTTAGCATATGCCTTCGGGGGGCAGTTCATGCACAGGTCAGTTCTTACAGCACTTACTGTGGTTCTGCGTGTGCCCTTTCTGTTTTGCATGGTGTTGGGCATGTTAATAGTAGCTATTTGGCCCAACCTGAGCTCCTTTTCGTGAATTGCGATGCTCAGATGTGGTCTAATGAGAATATGTCTGGTGTAATTACTCTTATAATTGTTATAAGATATAGAATGTTCAAGTTTTGTTGTTGGTTTGTAACAACTGTGTTGGAGATTAGCTTTGTATGCTGGGGTCAGAACACGCACACATCAGTCAGCATGTCACAAGGGCGTGGTGTTGGAGGTTAGTATTGTATGCTGGGGTCAGAACACACACAAATCAGTCAGCATGTCACAAGGGCGTGGTGTTGGAGGTTAGCTTTGTATGCTGGGGTCAGAACACACACAAATCAGTCAGCATGTCACAAGGGCGTGGTGTTGGAGGTTAGCTTTGTATGCTGGGGTCAGAACACACACAAATCAGGCAGCATGTCACAAGGGCGTGGTGTTGGAGGTTAGCTTTGTATGCTGGGCTCAGAACACGCACACATCAGACAGCATGTCACAAGGGCGTGGTGTTGGAGGTTAGTATTGTATGCTGGGGTCAGAACACGCACACATCAGTCAGCATGTCACAAGGGCGTGGTGTTGGAGGTTAGCTTTGTATGCTGGGGTCAGAACACACACAAATCAGTCAGCATGTCACAAGGGCGTGGTGTTGGAGGATAGCTTTGTATGCTGGGGTCAGAACACACACAAATCAGTCAGCATGTCACAAGGGCGTGGTGTTGGAGGTTAGCTTTGTATGCTGGGGTCAGAACACGCACACATCAGCCAGCATGTCACAAGGGCGTGGCGTTGGACGTTGGATTTGTATGCTGGGGTCAGAACACTCACAAATCAGTCAGCATGTCACAAGGAGGTTGTGTTGGTGGCTTGGATGTTGGTGGCAGGTGCTTGGTTGTGGAGGAGTTTAGAAGCAGAGGTCAAAGAGGAGGGCCTCAAAAGGCTGAGGCTTGTTACAGCCCTCAAAGAACCTAGGACTGCAGAAAGGCTTGAGGCAAAAGAGTAGTGCCTTGAAAAACCCAACCAACCCACACCCACCTTGATGTGCCGGCAGGATACATACACTGTTTCATTTTTGGGATACGCATGGCAGCTTCCAGCCAGCTCCACCAGCCAGCTACTGGGTCCAGCCCAAAGCTTTCAGGTGCATTGAAATGCCCGTAATGTCAACTTTCAGACGCACTAGCTAGCTTCAGGCTTGACCCAAGGACGGGGGAAGGGAGCTGCCCAGAAGCTGCTACGCGTAGCCCAGAAATTAAACAGTAGATACATGCAAAAGTGGGTTGCATCCTTGCGGCTCCTGCATGGATATGGGATCTGCTGTACTACTGTGTTTGTGTGTATGGATGTGTGTGTGTGAGTGTATGTGTTTGCGCCAGCTGAGCGTGTGTGAGAGGGTTGAAGGCTTGCTTTATTACATGGTTTTTCAGCCAACTCTGGGCTGCTCACCGTCTTTTGATTCCAATTCCCCCCGTGCTGTATCCAACTCTGGAAACCAGGGAGCACGCTAAGCAGATTAGGCATTAAAAAGACCTGTCCAGGTGAGGAATTTCCCCCCCGCTATATATAGCGATCACTAGTTTGACCCCGTTTTAGCGGAATTATCTCTGTAGAAAAGGTTAGAAAAAAGTTTAACTTGGGCCCTGCATGCCCCTTAAAAGCTACAAAAAGCTATAAAAAGCACTGAAACGCTGTCCTTGGAGGAGGCTTAAAACCATACAGCTAGAAAAACCTCACGTTCAAATTTGAAAAACAATCACTGGTCCAGGTGAGGTGAAGGATTGAAGATGGGTGCTACTGTCGGGAAGGGTCCATGTGTAGGGAAAGGCTAAGTTAGTTAATATTAATGAATGTATAATATGAGTGAATGTTAGTAACAGTAAGACTATGTATATACTTACCACCACAACGTGCAGGCCCTATCTGTACTCCTCGTACCTGCCGGCAGCGTCCTGCTTCCCGTACATCGTAGTGAAGACTACCCTATACCACCACAACGTGCAGGCCCTATCTGTACTCCTCGTACCTGCCAGCAGCGTCCTGCTTCCCGTACATCGTAGTGAAGACCACCCTATACCACCACAACATGCAGGCCCTATCTGTACTCCTCGTACCTGCCGGCAGCGTCCTGCTTCCCGTACATCGTAGTGAGGACCACCCTATACCACCACAACGTGCATGCCCTATCTGTACTCCTCGTACCTGCCGGCAGCGTCCTGCTTCCCGTACATCGTAGTGAAGACCACCTTATACCACCACAACATGCAGGCCCTATCTGTACTCCTCGTACCTGCCGGCAGCGTCCTGCTTCCCGTACATCGTAGTGAGGACCACCCTATACCACCACAACGTGCATGCCCTATCTGTACTCCTCGTACCTGCCGGCAGCGTCCTGCTTCCCGTACATCGTAGTGAAGACCACCCTATACCACCACAACATGCAGGCCCTATCTGTACTCCTCGTACCTGCCGGCAGCGTCCTGCTTCCCGTACATCGTAGTGAAGACCACCCTATACCACCACAACCTGCAGGCCCTACCTGTACTCCTCGTACCTTCTGGCGGCGTACTGCTTCCCTCACATCGTAGTGAAGACCACCTTATACCACCACAACGTGCAGGCCCTATCTGTACTCCTCGTACCTGCTGGCGGCCTCCTGCATCCCATACATCGTAGTGAAGACCACCCTATACCACCACAACCTGCAGGCCCTATTTGTACTCCTCGTACCTTCTGGCGGCGTCCTGCTTCCCTCACATCGTAGTAAAGACCACCCTATACCACCACAACGTGCAGGCCCTATCTGTACTGCTCGTACCTTCTGGCAGCGTCCTGCTTCCCATACATCGTAGTGAAGACCACCCTATACCACTACGATCACAAAGCGGCCTCAGCTGCTATTATGTTGGCCCTCACTGGCGCATTCTGCTGGTTCCACGTGTTCGCATCCAGGCGCAAGGTGGAGTGGGCACGTCGACGCTACCAGATGGGGTTGGTTGGTTTCGGTTACCCTTGGACAGAGGGTGAGGAGGCATGTGTCCTATTGAGGCGCCCTGATGTAGAGGAGATGACTAAGCTGTCAGACGCAGGATCTGCTGATGACTCGGCAGAGGATCTGACCCCTGAAATCTTGGCAGATTTGGATTCCAAGTTCATTGATATTGATGGATTGAAGGTGTGTTGCTGGGAGGGCGGACGGGGGAGAGAGGGGAAGGGGGTGGGACAGGCAGAAAAAGGTCAGCAGCATAAGAATGCACGACTGCGTCATCAGGTGTGATTTGTTGATCCCTGTAGGCATGGTTTACAATGTAGGTGGTATGAGGGTCTATGCACCCCCCTCGAATCCCCTCTTCTCTACACACCACCCCTCGAATCCCCTCCTCTCTATGCACCCCCCCTCTAATCCCCTCCTCTCTACACACCACCCCTCCACACACCACCCCTACCGCTGGCCCTAACCGCTCACACGGACCTCCCAGGTGCACTATTATTATGTAGGCCCCTCCCCTCCTACACCTACACACCACCCCACCCCACCACACACCAGCCCTCCCCTCAACCCACCACACCACACCACACCACCCCTCCACACGCCACCCCTCTCCTCTACACCCCACCCCTCCACACACCACACCATCCCTCTATGCACCACCCCTCCACATGCCAGGCCTCCCCTCTACACACCACACCACCCCTCCACACACCACCCCTCTCCTCTACACCCCACCCCTCCACACACCACCCCTCCACAAACCACCCCTACCGCTAGCCCTAACTGTTCGCACTGACCTCCTAGGTGCACTACAAGGGTGTAGGCCCCTCCCCCCCTACACCTTCACACCACACCACCCCTCTATGCACCACCCCTCCACAAACCACCCCTACCGCTAGCCCTAACCCCTCACACGGACCTCCCAGGTGCACTATATGGATGTTGGTCCCTCCCCTCCTAATCCTACATACCCCCCCCCCCCCCCCCCCCCCCCCCCCCCCCCCTTCCACTAGCCCTAACCGCTCACACTGACCTCCCAGGTGCACTACTAGGATGTAGATCCCTCCCCTCCTACGCCTACACACCACACCACACCACCCATCCACGTAGCACCCCTCCCCTCTACACACCACCCCTCCACAAGCCACCCCTACCGTTAGCCCTAACTGCTCACACAGACCTCCCTGGTGGACTGGAAGGATGTAGGCCCCTCCCCTCCTACACATACACATACACATACACACCACACCAAACCACCCCTCCACGCACCACCCCTCCCCTCTACACACCACCCCTCCACAAACCACCCCTACCGCTAGCCCTAACTGCTCACACAGACCTCCCAAGTGCACTATATGGATGTAGGCCCCTCCCCTCCTACACCTACACCTACACCTACACACCAAACCACCCCTCCACGCACCACCCCTCCCCTCTACACACCACCCCTCCACAAACCACCTCCTTCCACGGGCCCTAACTGTCACATGGACCTCCCAGGTGCACTATAAAGATGTAGGCCCCTCCTGCACCCACAGACCACACCACCCCTCTACACACCACCCCTCCACACACCACCCCTTCCGCCGGCCCTAACTGTCACACGGACCTCCCAGGTGCACTACAAGGATGTAGGCCCCAGCGGCAGTACGGCTGATAGTGTGAGCTTGATGCCAGACAGCTTTGGCATTGTCCTGGTGCACAGCTTTGGCGGGGGAGTATTCAGCTGGCGTCATATCATGGAGCCACTGGCCAACGAGTGTGGATGCAGGGTGATTGCCTTCGACAGGCCTGGCTTTGGTAGGTCTTGAAGGTGGTATGTCTTGTTTCAAGCTGTGTGAGGGTGGGGCTGTCAGGGTGTGTGTGTGTGTGGGGGGGGGGGGGGGGTGTTCAGCTGGCGCCACCTCACGGAGCCACTGGCTAACGAGTGTGGATGCAGAGTGGTTGCCTTCGACAGGCCTGGCTTTGGTAGGTCTTGTTTCAGGCTGGCTTTGGCGGGTCATGTTTCAAGCTGGGTGTATGAGGGTGGGGCTGTCGGTGTGTGTGTGTGTGTGGGGGGGGGGGGGGGGGGGGGGGGGGGGGTCAGCTGGCGCCATATCATGGAGCCACTGGCCAACGAGTGTGGATGCAGGGTGGTTGCCTTTTACAGGCCTGGCTTTGGTAGGTCTTGTTTCAAGCTGGCTTTGGTATATCTTGGCAAAAGTATTCAGGTAGTTAAACTTGATTTTTTCGTTTGTTTCACTCTTTCTCACCGTCTAAAATACACAATAAATAGTACGCCTTCGGGTATGCCTTATTAGGAGGCGCGAGGTTGAGAAGGCCAGCCCGTTTGCTTTCACCCCTTCCAAAGATGAGTTGTCGGCCTGACGTCTCCCCCACCGCAACCAACGTTTCATTTGTTTAACTCTTTCTCCCCTTTTCAACATGTGTCACAGGCCTGACATCACGCCCCACGGTGACCAACATTTTCATTTGTTTAACTCTTTCTCCCCGTCCAAACATGTGTCGTAGGCCTGTAGTCACCCTCACTGTGACCAGCAGTTTCATTTGTTTATCTCTTTCTCCCCTTCCAAACATGTGTCGTAGGCCTGCAGTCTCCCTCACTGTGACCAGCAGTTTCATTTGTTTATCTCTTTCTCCCCTTCCAAACATGTGTCGTAGGCCTGTAGTCTCCCTCACTGTGACCAGCAGTTTCATTTGTTTAACTCTTTTTCCCCTTCCAAACATGTGTCGTTGGCCTGACGCCTCGCCCCACTGTGATTAACAGTTTCATTTGTTTTCTCCCCTTCCAAACATGTGTCGTTGGCCTGACGTCTCGCCCCACTGCAACCAACAGTTTCATTTGTTTAATTCTTTCTCCCCTTCCTAACTTGTGTCGTAGGCCTGACGCCTGGCCCCACTGTGACCAACAGTTTCATTTGTTGAACTCAACGAACTCGAAGCCACTTTACTCAAGATTGCCTATTAGAACCTCTATTTGTATTGGATAATGTGATAGAGGAGAGCAAGGGCGTTCACATGAGCTATGAAACTTACATATCCACAAGCAAATTTGAAAGGTACAACCCAATTTCTCCCCGTCCTAACATATGTTGTAGGCTTGACGTCTCCCCCTCTGCAACCAATGTTCCATTTAATCAATTCTTTCTCCCCTTCCTAATATTTGTCGCAGGCCTGATGTCCCGCCCCACCGTGGGCAACGGTTTCATTTGTTTAACTCTTTCTCCCCTTCCTAATTGTCTTATCCTATTTGTCGCAGTCCTGACGTCTCGCCCCACTGTGACCAACAGTTTCATTTGTTTAACTCTATGACCTCGAAGCCACTTTACTCAAAATCTCCCAGCAAGTTTGACAGACACAACCAAATGTCTCCCCTTCCTACCATGTGTCGTAGGCCTGACGTCTCGCCCCACAGTGACCAACGGTGACAACATATCCAACCCCTACTCAGTGGCTAGCCAGGCTCAACTGTTGTTGAAACTTGCAGCTGCCCTGGGTCTGGAGAAGGTAGTGTTGGTGTCTCATGCTGATGGCTGCCTTCTCACTATGCGGGCTGTGTCCCATGCAGCAAGTGCAGCGGCATGGTACCCCACTGACACCAGGTAGGGCTATGTCCTATGTAATTATGATGATGATGATGATAACTGTATGTAATGAGTGTCACTGGCGGACAGCAAGATGTTGGTAGTTGAGGACTGTGTCACATGGCATGCTGCAAGCACAGCTGCATGGTACTCCACTGATATAAGGGAGGGCGCCCTGTCCTGTGTAATGATGCAATGATGATGAGGATGATGATGATAAATGTATGTAATGAGTGTCTGATCGACAATATATTGGTAGTTGCTGGCTGTGTCCCATGCAGCAAACGCAGCTGCATGGAACCCGACTGGCACCGGGTAGGGCGCCCTGTCCTGTGTGATGCTGATGATGATGATGATAACTGTGTGTAATGAGTGTCTGATCGGCAAGATATTGTTAGTTGAGCGCTGTGTCTCATGCAGCAAGCGCAGCTGCATGGTACCCCGCTGATACCAGGTAGGGCGCCCTGTCCTCAATTTATTTCTGACGGCGCGCAACAACAACAACAACAACAACAACATAGATTAACAACGCAACAACAACATGAAGATATATTCACAACGCAACAACAACGCCAACCGCATCGTCCACCCCTTCTTGTGCAGTGACCTCTTGCACCAACAGCAACAATGGATATTAACAACAACACAACAACAACAACAACAACAATAGATATCAACAACAACGGCAACAACACCCGCAGCTCCAACTGCTGCGTCCACCCCTTCTTGTGCAGTGACCTCTTGCACCAACAGCAACAATGGATATTAACAACAACACAACAACAACAACAACAGCAATAGATATCAACAACAACAACAATAGATATCAACAACAACGGCAACAACATCCGCAGCGCCAACTGCTGTGTCCACCCCTTCTTGTGCAGTGACCTCTGGCGCCAACAGCAACAATGGATATTAACAACAACACATCAACAACAACAACAACAACAATAGATATCAACAACAACAACAACAATAGATATCAACAACAACAACAGCAACAACACCCACAGCGCCAACCGCATCGTCCACCCCTTATTTTGCAGTGACCTCTTGCGCCAACAGCAACAATGGATATTAACAACAACACATCCACAACAACAATAGATATCAACAACAACAGCACCCGCAGCGCCAACTGCGACGCCCACCCCTTATTTTGCAGTGACCTCTTGCACTAACAGCAACAATGGATATTAACAACAACAATGACGACAGCAACAACAATAGATATCAACAAGATCAGCAACAACGCCAACCGCTACGCCCACCCCTTATTTTGCAGTGATCTCTTGCGCCAAGGAAGGAGTCAGCAGCTGCATCAGATGGGCCTGCCACCAATAGAGGATGCCTTCAGCGATAGCACCGCCCTGTACCCCCCCATCCCACAGTACCAGCAGCAGCAGCAGTACCAGCATCAGCAACAGATGCAAGACATGGCGAGACTGTCTCCTGAAGATAGCGATAATGAAATCTCGGGCGTTGTTGAGAGCAGTGGACGGCACGCCACGGCAAACATCTATGTCAATGACCATGACCCCGGTCTGACCTCCCCATTGCTAGCACACCAGCATCAACAGTCATGTTCATCCCCAACGGATTCGAGACGGGTGGGGGGCGGCTCCGCGGGGGCTTTGGACAATAATTCGAGGCGGGCGGGGGTAGCGTCCACCTCTGGGGGGGCTTTGGACAATAGTAGCCACCTGAATAGAAGCCATGGGGAGGGCGAGCGAGGCGGGGTGTGCGCAGAGAGTACTGCAATGGCACCGCTTCCTGCAGCAGTACTGTCACGCTGCTCCTCACATTCAAATTCAAATTCAAATGTATCTGCGTCATCGGAAACAAGTTGTCGTGGAGGTACCCAACCAGAAGAGGGTGAGGAAAGGTGTTGGTGTGTGGAAGGGGGTATGAACTTCCTGTTGGTGTGTGGAAGGGGGTATGTACGTCTGGATGGTGCTGGTGTGTGGAAGGGGGTATGAACTTCTGGATGGTGTTGGAGTGTGGAAGGGGGTATAAACGTCTCGTTGGTGTTGGTGTGTGCAAGGGGGTATGAACTTCCTGTTGGTGTTGGTGTGTGGAAGGGGGTATGAATTTCTGGTTGTTGAGGGACAGTTTTTTTTCAAGTTCTGAAAGTGGGTTACCTGGTAGCTTTCTGGTACTAGGGTTGAGCCGGGTAGCAGATTATGTCGATTTGGGTTCTGGGTAGCAATTTGAGTGCAGGGATCTCAAATCAGGTCTCAGGTAGCAGACATCTCAGCCAGAACAGGGTCTCAGGTAGCGATCGCAATGTATAGATATATAGGGGAGAAACGTGCCTACCTTCTTCCCTCTTGCCTTACCTGTGTCCTTCCTTCCAACAGAGATGCACTGCCTTCTTCCCTCCTGCCTTACCCTTTTCCTTCCTGCCTCACCTGTTTCCTTCATCCCAACAGAGATGCACTGCCTTCTTCCCTCCTGCCTTACCCTTTTCCTTCCTGCCTCACCTGTGTCCTTCCTTCCAACAGAGATGCACTGCCTTCTTCCCTCCTGCCTTACCCTTTTCCTTCCTGCCTCACCTGTTCTTTCATACAACAGAGATGCACTGCCTTCTCACTACTGACCTTAACCTTTCCTTCCTGCCTCACGCTTCCTTCATTCACACAGAGATGCACTGCCTCTCCCTCCTACTTACCTCATTTCCCACGCCTTACCCTTATCCTTTTGCTAACTGTTTCCTCTCAAACAGAGATGCACTGCCTTCTTCCTATGCTTACCCTTTCCCTTCCTGACTCACTGTCCTTCCTGACTTAAAATCTTCCTCCTGACTCACTGTTTACTTCCTCCTTACCTTTCCCCTCCGACTCACTGTTCCTTCTGCTTACCCTTTCCCTCCTGAATCACCTGTTTCCTTATGCCTTACCCTCCCTTCAGACTCAACTGTTCTTCTGCCTACCTTCCTTCAATGGACTAACCTGTTTCATTCTGCCTTACCCTCCCTCTGATCACCTGGTTTCCTTCTGCCTTACTGTTACCTTCCATGACTCACGGTTCCTTACTGACTTACCCTTCCCTCCTGACTCACCTGTGTCGTCCGCTTACACGTTCCCTTCCTTGACTCAACTGTTCCTTCCTGCTTACCCTTTCCTCCCTGACTCACCGTTTCCTTCATGCTTACACCTTTCCCTTCCTGGACTCACTGTCCTAATGACTTACCCTTCCCTTCCTGACTCACCTGTTTCCTCTGCCGTCCCATTTCCACCATGACCTCACTGTTACTTCATGCCTTACCCTTTCCCTTCCTGACTCACCTGTTTCCTTCCTGCCTTACCCTTTCCCTCCCTGACTCACCTGTTTCCTTCCTGCCTTACCCTTTCCCTTCCTGACTCACCTGTTTCCTTCCTGCCTTACCCTTTCCCTCCCTGCCTTACCCTTTCCCTTCCTGCCTCACCTGTTACCTTCATTCCAACAGAGATGCACTGCCTTCTTCCCTCCTGCCTTACCCTTTCCCTTCCTGACTCACCTGTTTCCCTCCTGCCCTACCCTTTTCATTCTTGTCTACAGAAGCGCACTGCTCCACCTCAACGGCCACTCAAGCGAACGACTTCGTGATTGAGTCAGGGTCCGATGCTGAAGCCGAGGTGCTCCGTCAACGCTTCCGTGGTCTGCAGCAGCGCCTCTGCTGCTTCGAGAACTATCCCCCGGAGCACTTTGCGCATGCGTCCTCCTCTTCGGCCAGCCAGCTTGGATTAGACGCCGACCTGGCTAAGATGAACGTGAAGGGTGTGAGTTCCTCGTCCAGGCTGGCAGGCCAGGCAGGCAATGGAGCGAGCAAAAAGATGGCCGTGCTACGCCCATCCTCCACCGCAAGCCCGCCCCCCTGTCCTAGCGGCCACCCTCAGCCGCTGCCTCGTGTGCTGGGCGTCACCCTTCTGCACCCCAACCTCTCAGGTCAGATGGGTCCCACTATCTTCCGGCTGCTAGCACGCAGCAAGTTGGGCAGGTCCATCTTGCGGCCCATGAAGTGGACCGAGGTGGGTGAGGTGACCAACAAGAGGGCGTGGTTCAACCCTGCAAAGATGACCTCCGAGGTGATGGAGCTGTACAGGATGCCCTTGCGCATTGAGGGGAGTGACGCAGCACTGATAGAGACCTCTCGCTTGAAAAGGGAAGACGCGCAAGGGGATCTGCTGACATACTTCAATGATGCTCGCTCCCTGACAGCTCTGATAGTGACCGGGGAGCATGACAGGATTGTACCGCCGCTCAAGGTAGGCTATTCAGGCTCATCCCTCATGTGTAGTGATTGGGGAACATGACAGGATTGTACTGCACTCAAGGTAGGCTATTCAGGCTCATCCCTCGTGTGTAGTGACCGGGGAGCATGACAGGATTGTACTGCACTGAAGGTAGGCTATTCAGGCTCATCCCTCATGTGTAGGTAACGGTAATATGATATCATGTCATCACATGATATCATATGATGGAGGCAGTCTGACTTGGCTAAAGTTTCCATTTATGTACAATATCATATGATGCAGTTTGTATGATATCATATGATATCAAACTCGCCTTTGGTCAACATCATATGCTATGCAGGCTAACCTTTTATGTGTACCGCTACTCGGATGGCCATTCTTGATGTACCAACACACTTTTTGGTGGACCCCCCCCCCTTCTGGGGGGCGGTAGCCCCCAGGGTCACTGCATTGGACGTTTGTAGCCCTGGCCCTAACTGTCTCGTAAATCCTCGGATTTGGTTAGCTCGGATTTGGTTAGCTCGGATTTGGTATCCTCGGATTTGGTCAGCTCGGATTTGGTATCCTCGGATTTGGCTAGCTGCACTCGATTCCATTGCCAACACTCTCTGCCAAACAACCATCAACAATAATCAACAACCATCAACAATAATCAACAACCAGCAACAACAATCGCCAACCACCAACAATAATCAACAACCAGCAACAGTGATCAACAACCAGCAACAACCAGCAACAACCAGCAGCAACCAGCAACAACAATCGCCAACCACCAACAATAATCAACAACCAGCAACCACCTTCCCCTTCCCCCCTGCATCCCACGCCTCCCCCTGCATCCCTCACCTTCCTTCACATCCACCCTTCACCGCACATCCACCCTTCGCATCACACTTACCCTTCACCGCACACCCACTCCTCACACCCACCCCTCACCCCACCCTACCTCTCACGCCCACCTTTCACCCCACCCTACCCCAGGCCGAAGCTCTCTGTTGGGACTTGCCCCGAAGCCGCATGTGCATCCTCCCTAACTGCGGCCACCTTTCACACGAGGAGGCCCCAGAGCTGTTAATCAACAGCCTTCACCCCTTCTGCACTGATACCCTTACAAAGGCCATGCAGAATGCTGCTGCTGCTCCACCCACCACCTACAAACCAAGATTGCATTAAGTCTGTATGAGTGGGTCCTAACAACGGCCTTGAAGAATGCTGCTGCTCCACCCCCCGCCTACAAACCAAGATCGTATTCAATCTGTTATTGTGGGTCCTAACACCGGCCTTGAAGAATGCTGATGGTGGATAGTGGGCGTTGGTCTTTCGAAAGAGGGGTGAAGTGTGAAAGATAACGATCCTCACGTTCCCGTATCAATCACCACGTGTTCCCCATTGGTTGCAACTGGTGGATAGTGGGCGTCGGTCTTTTGCAAGAGGGGTGAAGTGTGACGGATAACGATCCTCACGTTCCCCTATCAATCACCACGTTTTCCCCATTGGTTACAGCCTCATTGCCTCAATGTCAGTTTCCCTGTTGTTGCCTTGCCCCTGGTCGTGAACTCCATTTGGTAGACTTCGCCCATGCGCAAACTAGCGGTCAAGATGGGGGAAACCCGGTAACTGCCAGGCTGTTCATTTTATTATCAGCTTTTCTCGGCAGCTTCTAGGCAGCTCCCCAAGCCAGCCTCTCTGCTACACCCAAATATTTCAGCACTTCTAGACAGCTGATTGTGTCAGCTTCAAGGTGCACTAAGTTGCATCAGTTTTAGCTGGATAGCAAGTCAAGGGAGCTGCCTAGAAGCTGCTGTTGAGGCGGAAATAAAAAACTATGGACAACCTCGCTCCTCCTGCCTCCACTACTGACCACCAGTGGGGACCATGGTGCGCTTGGGTACAAGTCCAATGTTTACGAATCCAAAGACTGGATTGTTACATGGTTCTCAGCCAAATCTGAGCTGCTCTCTGCCAAATCCAAAGCAGTAGCCACAGGAAATAAATAAACACCGGTAGTACACCTTATTACCAGGTGTGAGGTACAGCAGTTACCACAGCTTTCTTGCCACGTTCCTTCACACTCTAGTATCTTGACACTGCATACTTGACAACGTGGTTTGCATACAGTTATTGGTGAGGTGTGCTGTGCTGTCGTGTGTCACAGGTGGGTGGACCCCAGCATGTGACCGATTTGGCGGGTGTAGAATGGAACATACATACATACATATGTGCCGGGTTATAATCCCTACGGATGCGCTTTAGTGTTAGCTCCCTTAATATTACGCACTGCCAGGCGTTATCATTACATGCATATGTTCTGGTGACACTTATGGAAGCGGCTGTTGCCATGTTACATGACATGACATAGGGACATTTACCCTACGGCAGCCTGCACCCTATTGTGGTTGTTAAATATGTATTCAGGGTGTAAAACACCTGTTAATGTACATCATTGGTTAAACGAGTTGTTGAACAGGTGGTCAACACCCTGGACACCTGATCAACAACCTGAACAGGTGTTTAACACCCTGAACACCTGTTTAACAACCTGAACAGGGTGTAGGCTGCCGTAGGGTGATAGAAGGCAAAGAGGACATTTTTGTCTTGGTGGGGTGGTGTTCGGTTTGTGGAGGGTCGACCCACTTGGTTTCTTGGATATGGAATTGAAATTGTTACATCCGTGTAATACAGTTACTCACAGCACGTGAAATTAAGGACACCATAGCGTAAGCCGGAGCTTGGATATGGATGTAGATTAGACCATGTAACGGTGGTTGGGAGTTTGGTTTGTTTGTCCTCGACACCCCCCTAATGGAATGGGTTTTTTTGCTTTGTGGGTGCTTTTTCTTTTTGTTGAAAGCACAGAGTCTCATACACCCTCGCGGTGTCAAGTAGGCTTTAACATGTAATGTAATGTCATGATCGTCATGAACCACAGGAACAGTGTTGCTGTTTACAGGCTTAGCTGTAGAAATCTGAACATATTGCATGGCTGAACATCCGTTCAAGGCTGCTCCTGGTTTGTGCGAAGGCACGTGACTATCGTACAACCCCTTATATAACAGCATTCAAAGGAGCACAGTAGTAGGTAATAAATAAATAAAAAGTACGGCTTATTACGAGGCGGGAGGTTGAGGGGGCCAGCCCGTTTGCTTTCACTAGGGCCAACCACCAACAGAAGTAGATAGATAAGAAGAGTTTGGGCTTCTTAGACTCCGATTTGATTATCTTGAAGGGGAGTTGGATTAAGGGATAAAGTTGAAGCGTTGGGATTCTTGGCCAAATTTGAATTCAAACTTCCTGATCCTAAATTTGAATCTTGGTAACTGGAGCAGAATTTGAATCCAAATTGCCTGATCCTAAATTTGAATCTTGGTAACTGGAGCAGAAGCCGGCAGAACCCCCCTTCCTTTCGAACTCCCCACTTCCCCAGCTTTTTGACAATCGCTCATTTTTCCTGACCAGGGTTGCTCAGGGGGGGGCCGGGGGGGGGGGGGGGGGGGGGGGGGGGGGGGGGGGCAAATCAGCGTCTCGAGACGCAGCCTGTTTCAAAATCTGCTTCTTGAGACGCAACCGGTTTCATAATCTGCGATGCAACTAACTTGCGGATTTGCCCAACCTCTAAAAATCAAGAACATTTATAGATTAGCAGGAGGGGCTATGTGTGTATGTTACAGTTATGGGGTAGGCCTAAGGGACTTGCCCAACCGTGATAGGAAGGGCTTGAAAAGAGAAAGCACTGATGAACTGAACCCCGAACAATCGTTTTACCGACGGGGGCCCTGAGTTCGTGCTACAGTAATCATTTAATTATACAATATAATTAAATCATCATCTCATCTGGGATGATAATTTAAATGTGCGATTCTTATCGCATTTGTTTATAAATGGTATCAAGTTTTTCTATTCTTCAAAGGAATCGGGATTCATGACTAGCTTCATGCTGGAGTCTTTATCCGCCAATTCAGGTTCAATTTTCATGCTCTCAAAAATAATGCGATAAGGCTAAAATAAGGCTAACTGAAACTATAGGTATCTGGTGCGGCATCATATTTCCGCCTTCTTCTTCACGTCAATTGAAGGAGTGCCCCTACAGTGCTCCCACGGGTAGTCTCCTTGGAATCCTTTCATTCAAACAAAATAAAAAAGGCTGGAGGACAAACCCTAATTCTGCGACGTTTGCAGCATCAGTACGAAAGGCTCTGGATGGACGCTGGCTTCTAGGAGGATGTCAGCATGTTAGGGGGAGAACTGTAAAGTTGCATACTTACATGTAGGGACCAGCCTATCATATGAATACCGGTATATGATGTTGACCAAAGGCGAGTATGATATGATACAAAAATATGCATCATATGACATTGCATATAAATTGTAACTTTAGCCTAGTCAGGCTGCCGGCACCATATGATATCATATTGCCGTTCCCTGATTACATGTGCATGTAAGCGTAAGCATACATGTGCATTTCACTTTATATGTTCATGCTATTGTACAGCTCTCCTTTCAATACCCCGATTCCTATCTATTCGCTGCCCTATCTTGTAAGGTCGGTAATTAGGATGTTTCCCAGTATCTGAACAACATAACTAGTACACATGAGGTGATGACGATATTATTGATTCAGTAATGTCGCTGTGTCAATTGAGGCAGGCATTTGGGGGAGTGATGAACTGATGAACTGTACAAATCAGAGCATGATTCATTTACTGTATATCGTAGGCGTATGATATGGCGGCGGAAAATAGAGATGGCGGATGGCACCCAAAAGGGGCTAAAATCATGGCGGATTTGAAGGTTTGCGGATGTTACAGATTTGGAGTGCTCTATAAATGTGCCCAGGTTACCAATGGCGGACACCTGTCTGCCATCTCATCCGCCAACATATCATGTGCCTACGGTCATGTCCTAATGTGCCTTCATAAGCAGAAATATAGTTTTTCGTGATATCCGCAGCATGCTGTATTGTTACCGGTATTTGCTACAATTCTTGATTCTAGCTTCTAAATACAAACCGTTGGCCAAGAATCCCCAGATTTTCCTGCTCTCACAGTGCTTGCTTTATAGGATGACACGTAGGTGTGACTTGCCCAGATGTGCACCTACTCTTTTGTAGGACCGGCAATGCCAATCGAACTGAATCCTCGGTGTCACTGGTTAGTGTCGGGAGACCCACCTCCTGATGTGAAATTCCTTTCGCCAGGTTAAAAACGGACCCAAGCTGCCAAGGCAAAGCTGCACCTACAACATGCACATGGTGCCCAGCTATAGAACCTGTGCAGAGGCGTAAGTGTCTCGCTAACCTTAATAAACGCAATATCGTAATGCTCGGCGTGCACATTATGTAAGTGAGACCCGCAAGCCTGGCGTTTGAAAGCTTGACTGTTGACCCTAGAGACAACCGCCCACCATATCCGTCGCTGCATGGCGACTGTCATGCCTTACCACCTCAAATTATCGCTCGGACAGCACGCGCAACCATTCACAACGGCGATAACGTCAACGAAACAAGGCTCCAATGACATTGACAAAACGAAATATGGAGTCGGAGGGCATCGATCCCCCTGCCTGTCGCATGCTAAGCGACCGCTCTACCATTTGAGCTACGACCCCTGATAATTAACGCAAGTAAGCCATTCTGCAACATATATAGATTCAAAACGATTTTTCCTACCTTTATTTCTCGATTTTTCCGTTATAAAACTGTCCAGCTGCCTCGGCGCTGTTCAGTCTCGGCATTGATTTTTGCTGAGTATGTAACTATATCCTCTCTCGATTTTTCCTACTTCGAGTGAGTGTGCATATGCATCTTCGCGTGCATAAGTGCCTTGACACAACTGTGTGGCATGGGATCATGGGTCTCTCTTGAATTGGCTTGGCTTGGCTTGGCATGATCAATATTATGTCAGGATGTGCATTCTAGAGAGTTTGTGAGTTTGCGTGTACGTCCGCCGCATGTCAAAGGGTTAAACTGTGATCACAGTGAGCAAGCAGTGGGAGTACTACCGTAGCCCATGTCCAGTGGGCTCACACAACCATGCACAACGATCACATAAACTCCTACACTCAAACTGGATTCATCATCCATCACAGCACACCTGTCACCTCCACCATCTCCACCATCCACTGGAAACTGCAGTCACACCTCACCTAGTCACCTCTCACCTCCGCGAAATGCTGGGACAACAAGCCTATGACCAACTTGTTCACACCTTAAAAACAGCTCCTCCTATAACCACACACCAAAACCCGAGAAAGGTCTCTCATCTCACCAACTCCCAACAACAAGGCCAATGGACTAACACCCCAGGCTTCCAAGCTGACAACCATGCCCTTACTTGTCCACAAACTGCTGCAAGTGGACACACAAGACAGACGCCCAGACTGGGATATCCAACCACCCCTTGCTTACACCATCCAAACAGGCATCCTCACCAACCTGGATGGTCAGGACACCCACACCCACACAAACACTTCCTACCTCTACAACCCCACTGGGAAATGTATTGGGCACACTCCCAACGACAGACTTACTTCCCTCCAGCAGAACTATGAACACTTCAAAACTAACCACCCTACCAAATGGAAACAACTAACCTAGGGAGGAACTTACCATACCGACCTAGCTGCTCTCTTCACTAGGTGCAGAGCCACCCCCGCCTCCACTAACACTCTCTGTCCAGCTCTTCACCAAGCTACAGCAGCGCTTAGCATCACTCACCACCATACCTCCAACCCTCTCAGCTATGACCAGAGTCTCCACAGCTACTCCTCTACCCATCCAGCTGACAAGCTCTTTGGGTCCAACGAGGACCCCTTCCACACCATTTGGACTGGGGGTTCCCTGGTGGACATTCCTAGCTCTGTCACTCTGGCACAAGAAGCACTAAGGTGGGCCCCAGCCAGTACAGATCATGCTGAGACCCGCCATATCTCCACATGCACTGTCATGCTCATCCCTGACACCTACTCTGCTCCCTACCAAAAACTTATCCACCACCCATGGGTCCACTACATTGACTCCAGACCACACTCTGAACTGTATACTACCTCTGACACCTGGCTGGGCAGTAAACTCCACACTTCCTCATCAACTCACAAGCTACACCTCATTCTCATCTGCAGTCCCCACAGTCAACTGACCTACTTTCCCAAACAACAAGAATTTATCAACCTCTGGCATGACCACATGGTCAGCCTCTCTCCACACTGGGAGCCCACCACCATTACCCCACCTGACACTCTCACCTCCACACTGACACCCAGGTCACTGACCCCAGAAAACTCAAATCAAACCACAAACCCCTGGCGCAGTCCACACTACCTGCACCCCATCCCCTCTACTCTCCCCACCAACCATTCATGCATGTACCCAGCCATCCTCCCTGCAGGCCTCCAGGTTTACACAGAAGGCAGCCTGATCAAAGGTAACTCCGCCACCCCTAGTAAAATAGGGGCTGCAGTTTATGTCCCCATCGCAGGGATGAGCTACACCATCAATCCAGGGGGACGGGGGGGCACCAGGACTAACAACAGAGCTGAACTAGTGGCAATCCACCAAGTCATAATTAACATTCCATACACCACCAACCTTACCCTACACACCGACAGCCTCTGCTCTCTGCAACTTATTAAAAAATGATACATGATCCCACCACAGCCACACGTTCCATACACGCAGAACTGTTACACTCAATCCAATCCCACCTCATCCAACGTATTATGGTTGGCTCACACACCACCCTCTGCAAAGTACGCTCCCACACAGGCATCCTTGGAAATGACCGGGCTGACTGCCTGGCGCGGCAAGCAACTGAGCGCCCTGCCTCTACCACCTTCACTGACACCACTGGGGAAATCCCCAGACACACCGTCTAGTGGCCCACTATCCAACCACACCGCACACCCATAGGAGATACCCCCCTACGCATTTTAGCACCCAACCTCACACAGGGCATCAGCTCCAACCTTCCCACTAGCTGCCACCTTGGCCAACACCCGCTTAAAGGAATCTATACCACCACTTGGGCCGATAACACTCCTCACCAGCTTCCCCACGCAAGTAATAAATTCTGGTCCTCTACCCTCATCCAACATAAAACTAAATTCCACATCCTTAAAGCCCGCTAGGGTAGATTGTGGAACCGTAAACTTGCATACCGTTGAAAACTTCCTTATATTAACAGCACCCACCCGCCCACAACCCCTTTATGCCCCATTTGCCACACCTGAGAGGACGGAGCGGGCCATATCCTTGCGGGCTGCCCACACCGGACTTTCAAGGGGCTCTATATCAACAGACATGACGCCGCAGTGCGACTCATTCACAAGGCCATCTGCAAGGGAGGCCTGGGCTCACGCAGAATAATTATGGATGTTGGCAAGGATGAGGACCTGACCAGGGGGGTCCTAGGCAAACGTCTCCTCGCCTGGCTACGCCCCCCCTCCATTACTGAAGACTGGAATATAATGAGATCTGACCTTGCCATCCTACCTTACATAGACTCTCCTACCTGCCCAACTGATAAAGGAATTTGGCTCCTTGAGCTTGGTTACTGCTCTGATACCAACCACGCCACCAAACTCATCATTAAACATGCCCAGCATGTTAGACTAGTGGACCGTCTCAAACTGGCTGGATATCGTGTTCACTATGAAATCATCACTATTGGAACAACGGGGACCATCCCAACCTCTTTTTTGACTTCTATGACTAAGTTAGGACTTGACAGATTCTGCGCCCTTGAACTGGCAGACGAAGTCCACTCCCACTCTATTTCTAGCTTTCGAAGTATTTTACAATGTCGACACTTTATGGAGACCCAACAGGGCTCAATACCAGGGGATTAGTAATTTCCCTAGTTATCCTTGTCATAGATCTTGCCAAGGAGCTTATTCAGATCTTCTAACAAGGAGACTCTTTTATCGTGACTACTGCTAGCTCCGGCTTGCGCAGTGGTGTCTTTCACTTCACGTCCTGAGAGTGGCACATTACTCGGATTTAACAATTTCAATTTCAATTTCGCCGCATGGCGACTGTCAGACCTAACCACCTCAAATTCTCGCTCGAACAGCACGCGCAACCATTCGCAACGGCGATAACGACAACGGAAGAAGGCTCCAATAAGTTTTGCAAAACGAAATATGGAGTCGGAGGGCATCGATCCCCCTACCTGTCGCATGCTAAGCGACCGCTCTACCATTTGAGCTACGACCCCTGATGAATGATACCAAACAAGTCATTCTGCAAGATATAGAGGTTTGAAACGAGTTTTCCTAACTTCATCTCTTGATTTTTCCTACTGGTCAAGTCGCTAAACTGACCTCCCTTATTTCTAAGAGACCCGCGTTCGATCCTCGCAGGGGGTCGAAACGGATGAGTCGCATTCCACTAACGGGAGATGGATCGCCTTACTTCGGAGGGCACTTAATCGCGTACGGATCTCTGAGTTGTGGACTGTGGACGCGGTGCAATAAATAATGTTAATGCCCACCGTGGATGAACACACTGCTTCTCGATTCGGGTCTCTACCCGGCGATGTAAAGATCCTTCACCTCTATCCGGAACACCCTGCTTCAGCCAGTCGCTGGGCCCATGGAAATACCGTTGGACTCAGGTATAAATACGCCAACATGGGTGACTGACATTACTTTTCCCTTTCCGCTCTCCTTTACGCCTCTAGTTTGTTTCCTTTTTTGGGACTTGACCTAGTTTGTTTTCAGGTTTGTGGGGGTGCCTTCAAAACCCTCGTGCTTCCGTGTTATAAAATTGGATGGTCGGCAGGCTGTGCTGCTGTCCAGTCTCGGCAGTGATTTGCTGAGTTTATGTAACGAACCCCCTCTCTCTCTCGATTTTTCTCTTTCGAGTTATCTAGTGAATGTGCATATGCGCCTTCGCGTGCATAAGTGCCTTGACACAACTGTGTAGCATGGGACCATGGGTCTCTCTTGACTTGGCTTGGCTTGGCATGAGCAATATTATATCAGGATGTGCATTCTATAGATTTTGTGAGTATGTGTGTAAGTACGTCGCATGTCAAAGGGTTTAACTGTGAGCACAGTGAGCAAGCAGTGGGAGTGGAACCTAATGTTGTGTCAGGGTGAACTTGAGTTGTTCGTGCTGGTAAGGACTGACCTGATTGTCTGCTGTACATGGGGTAGTCACGGGGTCACCTAGCAGACAGTGGGCATTACTAAGGGTACCCCGTGCGTCCCCATCAGGATTGTTCAGGACGCTGCGTCCTCCGGTGCAGACGCAAGGGTCTGTTGCGTCACAGGGCGCAACATGGGGAGGTTCCGTTGTCCAGAAGAAAGGGTCCGTTGCTCCGCAGGACGCAGGCTATACAATTGCTTGCGTCTCAGGCAGCAGAGCTGGGGGTCCTCCTGAAGTACCCTGGTCCACATGGTGCAAAGCAGGAGTCCAAGGACTCCGGGCTCAGCTCCCTAGGATGGACGAATAACAGGTCATCAAACCAGGCGATCAAAATGTGCGCGTGTGTGGATCCCCTGAGCGCATTTTTGCGTGTGTGTGTGTGGACTCCCTGAGTGCATGTGTGTGTGTGTGTGTGTGTGTGTGTGGACCCCCTGAGCATATGTGTGTGTGTTTGTGTGTGTGTGAGTGTGTGCGTGTGTGTGTGGACCCCCTGAGCGCATGTATGTGTGTGTGTGTTTGGTATGCGTTATGAGCTTGGATGCATGATGAACTTTCTTGTGAGCATACATGTGGCCACACACTATTGGGGTCGAGATATGCTGAAGTGGCTGCAAGAGGCATACTGATGCAAACGTTTATCAAGTGTGAGGACACGTGTGAAGCATGCGTAGTATTGGGAACAGCATGCTCTTTAGATATGCGATAGTACATGACGTTGTCAACAACAGGCCATTGTTGACACAAGACAAGCCCCATAGGTTGAAATGTGTGGCTGGGTACAGGGAACCTTCTAATATACATACACATATAATGGTCCAGTGCTCGACAGTCTTCCAACAAGTACTGCATATTGTTTGTGACCCACCATACTGCACCAAGCATGAGGGTTTATATGCTTGCTTGTGTGATAATCATCCCAACACTTCAAAACATCATACATCCCACCACCTCCCTCCATCAGCCCACCACACCTCCCACCATCAGCCCTCCACACCTCCCAACATCACACAACATCTCACACATACACGCAATCACGTGCAGACATAGCTCAAAGCTAAAGGACCATCCCAAAGGACGCAAAACAACACCATACAATGTTTGTTTGGCTGAGGGTCGGTATCTCCCACCAACCTTAAGTGCGCCTTCTCTTTTGTAGGAGTGGCAACGCCATTCGAACTGAATCCTCGGTGTTGCTGGTTTGCGTCGGGAGACCAATCTTCAGGGGTGAAAATCCTTTCACACCTTTTTTTTATTATCATACCTGATCATACATTCATTTTGGACCAGTGTTTTCATTTCCAGCTACCAGCAGCAGCTTCTAGGCAGCTCCCCTGGCTTGCTACCCAGCCAAACATATGGCAATGCAGAGCTGCTGGGCGCTGATAGAATTGCCTTTCAAGCACTGCTGAAATCTTGGGGCTTATCCCAGTGGCTGGCTCAGGGAGCTGCCTAGAAGCTGTGGCTCGTAGCGGAAAAGAAAACCTATGTTTGGGATTCAAAAAGGCTGTTCAGCAGAAAACATGAAAATCTCCCCATTCCATTCTTATGTCTGTTGAGAGGATGCAGCACCTTAAATACTCTTGTACACCAGCTTGGAACACAAACTGTGAGTTTATTACTTTATTGGGCATTCACTTCAGTATCAGGTCAGGCCTCCAGGTCTCTCTCCAACACACACCTGCCAGACTTCGACACACACAAGGGCTCACCAAGTCACCAGGGCAGGGCTCCCGGAGGGGATTCGACACCTACAGCCCATCAAGCAGTTCTCCACATAGATTCCCCACACTCGCGGTAGAAGGGCACAGCGTCGCGCACCCACCACGGTAGCAGTGGAAACCGAGGTCGCCACGACCACCTCCTTGGACTTGAACTTAGTTCCATGGCTCTAGCCTTAAGGCTGGTAGCTGTCTTCGGCAAAATATCAGCATGAAAGGCAGAGTTGTTGACACCGAGTTTTTTGTGCGCATCGAAGAAGACGCTGCGGCATATGATGAGCGACAAGGGCCAATGAGCGGCTCTCAGGTAGACCTGTGATTTACAAGCGGTCAATGATCCGCAATATCTGCGTCGAGGCAGGATGAATACTGCGTTGCATGTATGCGATCCAGTTCGAATGCTATTTGGTAGCTTGGTAGCTGGATCCTTGAGTTTGAATGACGGGTTTGAGGAAGCGGGACCCGCACATGCGGAAAGGTTGCGTGCAAAATGCCCATAAGGACAAGGAGAAGCCTTGGTTCGTAAGAGCAAAGGACTAGCGGGATGTCAACAATGCCAGGCCTTGTATGCGTGTAGGGTTTCGTCGGGTTTCGTCAGATGTGCTCAGGGATGTGCTCGGAAGCCAGGCTCGTGGCACGTCGGCAGTGTGACATCCAGCATTACTCTTCCCTTGCATGGTCAGCCTGGACGACTTCGGCCTCGACTTCAGTTGTCTACGGTAGTCCCGACTGGCCTTTCTCTCTGTGACCATCTTGGTCGTTGAACTCCCTGGTTTAGATGAGACTAGTGAGTTTGACCTTGAAATAAGAGCCAGCTGTGTGCTGATTATTGATACATTTTGTAAGGCTCTTGTGCCCGGTGCGCTCTCTCCCCACCATTTCATTACCATTACCCCAAAAGGCTCGTTTGATAGTGACTGTTTGTGCTTCTCCCTCTCTCCATAATTCAAACTATTATCCATTTACCTTGATGGTCATTTCATCTAAATCCTTGGTGCCTGCCACAGTAACCACGTTTCAACTAATCAAGACAGGTATAAACAACATAAGCACCATACGGGACGGGACTGCACAAGGGGGAGACTTGTACTAAGTATACGGTTAGATGCCGTAAGGCATGTGGTACCAAGATACCAACATCCATATATGATTGAACTATTGAAGTATCCAGGAAATCGCGCAATAATAAGGGACAAGTATTTCCGGAATAGCTGTTGATTAACTCAGTCACTTCACCAATGAATATTCCGATAGTACATTACTCGTGCATTATTACTCAATTGATACATGGTAACCAGAGTCTCTAATAGTAACCTTCGATATTCATACCCAGGATGTGGTTTTCCCGATCAGGGTAGTGCAGAACGCAGCATGGGGAGGGTCCGTTGCGTCGCAGACGCAGATTTAGGATGTTGGTTGCGTCTCACCCATCAGTTGATTGGCCTACCACCACTTCATTGCCGTGGACAACGGGTTATGTTGATAGGAAGACGCAGCCTAAAGAGTTGACTGCGTCCTGCAACCTACCGAATTAGGGTGTGTCCCAGGACGCAACCCCTGGGGTCCGTTTGAAGTACCCTGCTCCCGACACAAACCAGCGACACCGAGGATTCATTTCGAATGGCGTTGCCACTCCTACTGACAACACAATAACAAACAAATGACAAGGCTATATTTTATCTACCAAGGGAAAGCGAAACTGTCAGGTCTAACACACTAAACACAAATGTAATAAGCAAGGAAGCGGAAATATAGCCCCAGTCAGGGATGACAAGGGCTATGTACTAGGTGTGATAGTAAAACTGTAAAGCCAGACCGAAGGAGGCATGAAAGAAGCCAAGCAAAGAAGCAAAGAAGCTAAAATAAGGACCAAAAGAGGGGAAATTCAGACATAAATATTCACCATGAGGGTATTGGCCTGTGAATATGAACTTGACACTTGACACAAGACTTGACACAGGATTTGACACACATATACATCCACTGATACACATGCACACACGCATTTACATGGACAATGACATTCACAAATACATTCACAAGTTGCACCCAGTCAGGGTACAAAGTCTAGGTGAGGCCTGATAGTGGAAAATGGAAGTCGGACCTAATCAACTATAAGAAACCTTGGCCTGGAGATAGCCCTTGTCACTCAGGTAGGGGTAATAAAGGTAATGATAACGCCTGGTGGGGCGTGGTGTTAAGGGAGCCCGTCGTACACGGGTGGGGAGCGGTCTCCAACCTCAACTGGACAAGCTACCATCGCGGTTGACGATGACCTGCAACGCCAAGAGCAATCGAAGGGGGAGTCGCCCCCCCGACTCTTCATCCTCAAGCGATTTGGTCTACCACTAGACCATTGTACATCACTGTAAGGGGCTAGGTAGGGGTAACAACACTCAACAAATACTATCTTTGTCCTTTGGACACCTGAGGAAGGAGCAGAGGGACTACTAGGGAACTTATAACTAGATATATATAGGGAGTCATAGCATAGCACAACTTTTAGGGCAGTAAACTAATAAGAAGGAGCAAAGCTAAAAAATAACACTAAGATGGCTGTGAAGTGAAGTGTCACCTTCATATTTTGTAGTACGTAAAACTCCTCTCTGTAACACCATGTTGAACATGGCGTTCCATACATACAAGGGCGGTACAACACATAAACTACACCAAGGTGGGCGTAGTCCATACATGGGATTGTTCCCCTGCGTACCCAGGTTATTTACACACACAATCCCCCCAATCCAAAACTAATCCGGAGCCAAAATTAACTCAGTAAGTGGCTTGCACGCAGGCAGGTCCAGCAGGTTGCTAGTTGCAGCCAGCAGTCCAGTCAGGTCCAGGTCAAGTCTAGAGCAGGTCCAGATCCAGGTCCAGGTCCAGGACCAGGACCAGGCAGGTCCAGCAGGTTGCAGCCAGTCCAGGAAGGTCTAGGTCGAGTCTAGAGCAGATCCAGGTCCAGGTCCAGCAGGTTGCAGCCAGTCCATGTAGGTCAAGCCTAGAGTAGATCCAGGTCCAGGTCCAGGTCCAGCAGGTTGCAGCCAGTCTAGGAAGGTCTAGGTCGAGTCTAGAGCAGGTCCAGGTCCAGGCTGGTCCAGCCAGGTCCAGCAGGTTGCAGCCAGTCCATGTAGGTCAAGTCTAGAGTAGGTCCAGGTCCAGGTCCAGGTCCAGGTCCAGCAGGTTGCATCAGTCCAGGAATCCTAGGTCATGTCTAGGGTAGATACATGTTCAGGTAGGTAAGGATCCAAGTTTAAATCGGCCAGTCGGCAGGTTGCAGCCAGGCAGCCAGCCAGCCAGGCCGTGGCAGACAACCATGCAGGGCATCCGACCAGGCAGAGACAGTGCATGCCAGGCAGAGGCATTCAGCCAGGCATGCAGAGGCAGACCAAAAGGCCGCAGGCAGGCTCGCGGGCTGGCAAGCAGGCAAGTGGACTCATCTAACAAGTCAGCTAGGCGCCAAGATCGGAGGTCGCAGGCTCGCTCAGGTAAACAGCCAGGCGGACTCGGCCAGAGAGATTGAGGGCATGGTGGCCCTGCAGGAAGGAAATGAGGGTACACAAGGGAGGAGACAAAGAGCGAGGGGACTGGAGGGAAAGCATGGATACAATCCCCCCAGTCCCGGGTACACTCCGTAGGTAAGAGAAGAGCTTGCCGGTTCAATCCTACAATGCTAACTACTACTGGGAACTAATTGAATCAAAATCTAACAACTTATAACTAGGTGCGCCCGACGCGAGGTAGGCAATCAATTCTCCCCCAGTCTGGTGTATTTTCACAGTGACCATCGGGAGTGTGCACGCCCATGCGATGCGTACGACAACTGTCATACAACAATGCTAGGTAATGACATCACACTGAGTGCTAGAACATTGAAACACAATCAGTGTACACAATAATAACAGTGCTAGGTAATTACAGCACACTGAGTGCTAAAACATCGAAACACAAGCAGTGTACACAATAATAACAGTTCTAGGTAATTACATCACACTGAGTGCTTGATCATTGGAAAAAAAGGAGTGCTAGTGAATTTAATCACACACCATGCTAAACAATTCAAGCAATCTCAGTGCTCGGGAATTCAAGCAAAACCATGCAATCAAACCTGTCAACCAAAACCACATACACATAATAAAAACAAAAGATCACCACTCCATCCCAATCCCCCCCCCCCACCCACCCACACACACACACACCAAGGAAGCCTCCCATAAACCTTGTTAGCGTATCCGTGGTCGCGGGTGAGTTGTACACATGATGCAAGCACAACCAGAGCTACATGATCAAATAACATTCAACACTGATTGATTGTAGCACAGTCAATGCTAGATTATTAGGACCTCAACCAAGTATTTAAACTGTCCAATCCACTTGCTCTGTGCTCCATGATCTTAGTGCTCCCTGATTTTAGTGGGTATCATATAAGGGGACTTGGAATTGGTACACGGTGAGCAGCCCAGACTTGGAATTGGTGCACGGTGAGCAGCCCAGACTTGGAATTGGTGCACGGTGAGCAGCCCAGACTTGGAATTGGTGCACGGTGAGCAGCCCAGACTTGGAATTGGTATACGGTGAGCAGCCCAGACTTGGAATCGGTACACGGTGAGCAGCCCAGACTTAGAATTGGTACACGGTGAGCAGCCCAGACTTGGAATTGGTACACGGTGAGCAGCCCAGACTTGGAATCGGTACACGGTGAGCAGCCCAGACTTGGAATCGGTACACGGTGAGCAGCCCAGACTTGGAATTGGTACACGGTGAGCAGCCCAGAGTTGGCTAATAAAATGCTAGCCAATCATAGCACATTGAGTGCTACATCATCTGTAACACTTTCTTTGTAGGGCTATGAATGGCAGCTTCCAGCCAACTAAATAACCCAGCCACAAGGTCAAGCCCAAAGCTCTCAGTTGCATAGGTATCTGCGTCTTGTCAGCTTCAGGTTTGGCCAAAGGGTGGGAGATAGGAGCTACCTAGAAGCTGCTACCCCCCCCCCCCCCCCCCCCCCCCCCCCCCAAACAAAGTGTACATAATAACAACAGTGCTAGGGAATTCAAAAAAACATCACCACTCCGTTCACACACACACACGCACCACCTACGCATTGCACGCCAGCCAGCCCAAATGAAGCCTCTTATAAACCTCGTTCGCGCATCTTTGCATGACAACCATAACATACTACTACCTACCCCCTCCCCCCCCACACACCCACACCCACACCCACACCCACACACCCACACTCACACACAAACATGTACTATCTATGCCTTGCAGACCAACTACAAAGTCCCCCAATACATTTGGTAAGTGTGTCGGCTGAACCTGCACTAGGCCTGCCCTCAAGCTCGGCAATGCCCAACACCATACCCGAGTCAACGCGACGTCATCCATGGCAAAAAGAGGTCGGTCGCGTCCTTTGTCTTGCCTGGGAACCAAGTCAACGCGACGTCATCCATGGCAAAAAGAGGTCGGTCGCGTCCTTTTTCTTGCCTGGGACCCAAGTCAACGCGACGTCATCCATGGCAAAAAGAGGTCGGTCGCGTCCTTTTTCTTGCCTGGGACCCAAGTCAACGCGACGTCATCCATGGCAAAAAGAGGTCGGTCGCGTCCTTTTTCTTGCCTGGGACCCAAGTCAATGCGACGTCATCCATGGCAAAAAGAGGTCGGTCGCGTCCTTTTTCTTGCCTGGGAAAGGTACATGTTCTTGAGCGAGAACGGCAAGCGGCGGACGAATGCTAAGGCAGCGCTTGAAGCCCTAAAAAATACTAGGTTGCAGGCAGGTAGGAACTTCGAAGGTGTCAATGACTTTATCAAGAGGAAGTATGTACAAGGTGGCAATTGTGGAGTTGAGGATGCACGCTTAGAGTGGAAAGAATTTAAGGAAGTGCTCTAAAGGTTTAAGTGGATCATGTGAGTGATTCCTTAAACTCTTCTCTCTCCAAGTGTGCATCCTCAACTCCACAATTGCCACCTTGTACATACTTCCTCTTGATCAAGCCGTTGGCGCCTTTGAAGTTCTTACCTACCAGCAACCCGGTAGATAGTATGGCTTCAATCACTTCCATAGTATTCGTCCTGCGCTTGCCGCTCTTGCTCAAGAACATGCATGTCCTGCCCCCTGCCCTTCTCATTACCGTCCTGCCCTTTGCCATGCTCCCTGCCCTTCTCATTACCGTCCTGCCCCTGCCCTTCTCATAACCGTCCTGCCCCCTGCCCTGCTCATTAACATCCTGCCCCCTGCCTTGCTCATTACCATCCTGCCCCCTGCCCTGCTCATTACCGTCCTGCCCCTTGCCGTGCTCCCTGCCCTGCTCATTACCGTCCTGCCCCTGCCCTGCTCATAACCGTCCTGCCCCCTGCCCTTCTCATTACCATCCTTCCCCCTGTCCTGCTCATTACCGTCCTGCCCCTTGCCGTGCTCCCTGCCCTGCTCATTACCGTCGTGCCCCCTGCCCTGCTCATTACCGTCCTACCCCTCGCCCTGCTCATTGCCGTCGTGCCCCCTGCCCTGCTCATTACCGACGTGCCCCCTGCCCTGCCCATTACCGTCGTGCCCCCTGCCCTGCTCATTACCGTCCTGCCCCCTGCCCTGCTCATTACCGTCGTGCCCCCTGCCCTGCTCATTACCGTCCTGCCCCTGCCCTGCTCATAACCGTCCTGCCCCCTGCCCTGCTCATTACCGTCCTGCCCCCTGCCCTGCTCATTACCGTTGTGCCCCCTGCCCTGCTCTTTACCGTCCTGCCCCCTGCCCTGCTCATTACCGTTGTGCCCCCTGCCCTGCTCTTTACCGTCCTGCCCCCTGCCCTGCTCATTACCGTCCTGCCCCCTGCCCTGCTCTTTACCGTCCTGCCCCCTGCCCTGCTCATTACCGTCCTGCCCCCTGCCCTGCTCATTACTGTCCTGCCCCCTGCCCTGCTCTTTACCGTCCTGCCCCCTGCCCTGCTCTTTACCGTCCTGCCCCTGCCCTGCTCATTACCGTCGTGCACCCTGCCCTGCTCATAACCGCCGTGCCCCCTGCCCTGCTCATTACCGTCCTGCCCCCTGCCCTGCTCTTTACCGTCCTGCCCCCTGCCCTGCTCATTACCGTCCTGCCCCCTGCCCTGCTCATTACCGTCCTGCCCCCTGCCCTGCTCTTTACCGTCCTGCCCCCTGCCCTGCTCATTACCATGAAGAGGTCGCCTTAGCCAGTACTGGGTTAGCTAGTACTGGGTTAGCTAGTACTGGGTTAGCTAGTACTGGGTTAGCTAGTACTGGGTTAGCTAGTACTGGGTTAGCTAGTACTGGGTTAGCTAGTACTGCACACGTGCTAACGCATGTACAGAAGTGGTTCCACATATGTGTGGATAAACATGCGCAGTTAAACACATGCATGCATGCAGATATTCACAGTTACATATATCGGCATGTGCATTTAAATCACACATACGCTTGGTTACACGTAAGCAAAGTTACACATAACCATAATTGCACGTATGGTTGGTTACACATCAGCATAGTTACACATATGCGTGGTTACACAATAGCATATTTGCACATATGCACGGTTGCGCATATTCGTGGTCATATGCTTGGCTAAAATGAACTATCCAGATCCCATATACATATTATTTTTACTATCATTATTACAATTTGGCCTACCCCTGGACTGTAACATACATACATACATACATACATACATACATATGGAACGGCATGATGAGAACATATGATACCATGTCATCATATGATATCATAAGATGCCGGCAGTGTAATGACAATTTTGGGCGCTTTCCATCCAATGTACAACATACATATATAGAGTTGTGTGCGTATGAATATATGATGCCATACACAACATTGAAATACCAAATTGTTCCATAGACCCAGTGTCTCTTCAGATGTACTGCAGATGTACTGTAAATTCAGCCTTGCCCTTGCCTGCTAAAGAGTTTTTCTGTGTCGCTTGCGACACACAATTAAGACTTGTCACCCATAATATCTTTCATAGTCCTCAACTTTCTTGGCTGAGTTTTGCGCTGTGCTGGGTAGTGGTATGTGCAACGGCCACATCCGCCACCTAGGAATGGATCACCTGCTAAATCGATGTACTGCCTACTGTCAGGGCCAGGCCACATCCGCCACCTAGGAATGGATCACCTGCTAAATCGATGTACTGCCGGCTGTCAGGGCCAGGCCACATCCGCCACCTAGGAATGGATCACCTGCTCGATGTACTGCCTGTCAGGGTCAGGCCACATCCGCCACCTAGGAATGGATCACCTGCTCGATGTACTGCCTGTCAGGGTCAGGCCACATCCGCCACCTAAGAATGTATCACCTGCTGGATGTACTGCCTGTTAGGGTCATCAGGCCACATCCGCCACCTAGGAATGGATCACCTGCTTGATGTACTGCCTGTCAGGGTCATCAGGCCACATCTGCCACCTAGGAATGTATCACCTGCTCGATGTACTGCTTGTCAGGGTCATCAGGCCACATCCGCCACCTAGGAATGTTTCACCTGCTCGATGTACTGCTTGTCAGGGTCATCAGGCCACATCCGCCACCTAGGAATGTATCACCTGCTGGATGTACTGCTTGTCAGGGTCATCAGGCCACATCCGCCACCTAGGAATGGATCACCTGCTTGATGTACTGCCTGTCAGGGTCATCAGGCCACATCCGCCACCTAGGAATGTATCACCTGCTGGTTGTACTGCCTGTCAGGGTCATCAGGTGCCAACCACTGCATCAAAGCTGCATGGTAGCGTCGAAAGATGGCCGCCGCCTGCTTTTTCTGCTTCGGCCTCCCAACGTCCATCAGATCCTTGCCGGCGTAAAATGCCTCCTTGGCCTTCTCCCAAACCGGCATCAGAATGGCTGCCTCATCGGTCGATGCCAGCCAGACATTGTCAACGATATTGGACAACCTCTTATCAGGAGACAGGCCCCCCCTGCTGGACCTGGTCAGGTTTGCGCTTTGCTTATCATTGCCAGGCATCCGCCAAGTCGCATCCGTTGTGCACGGCCGGCAAGGAGCGCTTGCATGCGCTCGCACCATAAGACCTGCATGGTCACAGGCAGGAGGGATATTGTTATATCCTCAGAAGAAAAACAATGCCGAGACCAAGCAGCGCTGGAGCAGCTGGACATATGTATACCAGTGAATCTAGGCAAAATACCCCTCAGATCCTGGTCCAGGAGGTACCCTCCAAAAAGCGGAAGAAAAATTACATAAAAGAGATTAATGAAAAAACAGAGCGAACTACTAAGGCGTGGAGAAACATAGCGAAATAGGTGTTTATTGTAGAAAGGCAAAGAGGCAGGCTTTATTTTACTTAAGGTATGAGGTGAAGTCTTGCTATTGGTGTAAGGTATTCAATTAGACAAAGAAATGTCAATAAATGTGTTAGGCCATGCAGTATCGATAACGCATATCCCGAGTGTGTGTGTATGTGTGTGGGTGTGGGTGGGTGGGGGGGGGGGGGGGGCAATTCCCGTTGGAGGCAGGTTGGAGAGGGGAATCTGAGCAGTGCACCGAATGAAATAATGGACAAGCTGGAAATAACGGATCTAGCTAGATGTCCAGAAGGCACCCGGACCGCGTGGTCAAACAAAATGGAATCATGTGGTCAAAAATTGCTTCAAGCTTTATTTATATTTGTAGGAAATCAGTACAGAATGTCATATCCCATTCTGTTCCCTTGGTCCTTTCCTCGCAGTTGTTCCTATCTATGTTTCAAAATTACCAAGGCCACGGTGTCAATGACAAGTCCTAGGCGGCGTCGCAAGCTTCACACTTTATTCTAGCTCGGTAGTTCCTATCTATGTTTCAAAATTACCAAGGACACAGTGTCAATGACAAGTCCTAGGCGGCGTCGCAAGCTTCACACTTTATTCTAGCTCGGTAGTTCATTCCTATCTATGTTTCACACTTATAATTTGTTGCATCCTTTTTACAAGACGGATTTTCACCATGGGTTTAGGGTTTAGGGTAGGCCACCCTACACAGCGTATCACCAGTGCTGTTTCTGTTTAGGGTTTAGGGTGGGTCTCCCTACACAGCGTAGCACCAGTGCTGTTTCTGTTTAGCCCCTCCTGATAGCACGGTTGGGCAAGACCCTTTAGCCTATTTGGCTACCCATGGACTGTAATCATAACAGGTTTTTCTAAAGGAACTTTATTTGCCCCCCTCCCTCCCCCCTTTTATTTCAATCTTGATGCTGGTGCCAACTGCCCAGAATCCAGAAAGAGCCGAACTCACAGGATTCCCCAATCCCTTGGAATTCAAGTAAAAAAAACTGTAACGGCATACATATCAGTGCAGCATGTCGTATCTCATTCTGTCCCCCCGGTCCTTTCTTCTCGGTTGCTCCTATTGATGTTACAAAAATACCAAGGACACGGTGTCAATGACAAGTCCTAGGAAGCGTCGCAAGCGACGCGGAAAATTGGCGGAGAGTGTTACCATGCATTTCCATTGGACTCGACTTGACCACTCAATTTGAGTTGGGCGCCTGTAGTACGCGTGTACTTTTACAAAATTCAGTACTAGAATTGACTTAAAAGTCGCGTTTCCATTGGACTCGACTTGAGTTGGGCGCCTCCCCGCTCTTTTTGAATCTTAGGGTTTCCTTATTGAAGCGACCGGTTGCAACAATCGAGCGACCGGTTGCAACAATCGAGCGACCGGTTGCAACAATCGAGCGACCGGTTGCAACAATCGAGCGGACCGACGCCAGTTAGTTACAAGACAGTAAGCTGATGTTTCAGGCTTTGTGTGGTCGGTCGGTTGCAAAAAAAAAAAAAAAAAAAAAAACGAAACGAAACAAAACAAAACATAACAAACAAAACCGACAAAAAAACGAAAAAAAAAAAAAAAAAAAAAAAAAAAAAAAACAAACAAACACACAAACAAACTAACAAACAAACTAACTAACTAACTAACTAACTAACTAACAAACAAACAAACAAATAAACAAACAAACAAACAAACAAACAAACAAACATACAAACAAACAAACAAACAGACAAACAAAGAAACAAAACAAACAAACTAACAAACTAACAAACTAACAAACAAACAAACAAACAAACAAACAAACAAACAAACAAACAAACAAACAAACAAACAAACAAACAAACAAAACAAACAAACAAAACAAACAAAACAAACACACAAACACACAAAAACACAAAAACACAAACAAACAAACAAACAAACAAACAAACAAACAAACAAACTAACAAACTAACAAACTAACAAACTAACAAACAAACAAACAAACAAACAAACAAACGAACAAACAAACAAACAAACAAACAAAACAAACACACAAACACACAAACACACAAACACGCAAAAACACAAAAACACAAAAACACAAACAAACAAACACACAAACAAACACACAAACAAAAAAACAAACACAAACACACAAACAAACAAACAAACAAACAAACAAACATACAAACAAACAAACAAACAAACAAATAAACAAACAAACAAACAAACAAACAAAACAAACAAACAAACAAACAAACAAACAAACAAACACACAAACACACAAACAAACAAACAAACAAACAAACAAACAAACAAACAAACAAACAAACAAACAAACAAACAAACAAACAAAAGAAAAAAAGGACACCGGGGTGACCCTACCTGGGGGCTCCTGCTCTCCAGAAGGGGGGGGGGGGGGGGGGGGGGGGGGGGGGGGTGGGGGGGGGGCACCAAAAATATGATAACTGGTGTGATGGCTCACCGATACGAAGCAGTGTTTGTATATTTTGTTATGGTCCAGGGGTAGCCAAATACCGTAGGCTAAATGGACTCTCTCAACCATGGTATCAGGAGGGGCTGAAATGAAAAATAATTATGAACTGAACCCCAGACAATCATTTTACCGACAGGGGCCCTGAGTTCTTGCTACAGTGATAATTTAGTTATACGATATGATGCAGTTTTCACCTGATCAATCGCACAGGCAGCTGCCTCACACCGAAGGTCGTTCTGTTGCGTCCCATACAACATTGCTGCCTCGGACGCAGCGAATCTGGAGATAAGTTCGCTGAACCGGGCGTGAAGGTAGTGTGAGGGTGGCAAAGCCGAGCGTACCCGGCTCTGCAAGTCCTGTGTGCGACGCACGATCCCGGGTACCATCTGTTGTACCTTCTCTACCTGTGTAATGTATTTAGAAGAGTAATGCTTTTCGCCTTTTAAATTGAAATTAAATCATCACGAATTAGCACGAACTCCGGGCCCCCGTCGTTTATGCTTTGTTGGGGTTCAGTTCACCAGTGCCTGTTTTGTATACTGCCCTTCCCAATGTTGAGGTTGGGTTGAGTCTATTGGGCCTATTTGGCTACGCCTTAACCGGCTAGATTAACTGTATTAAAAATGCTCCACCTGTTCTCCAATATGAATTTGAATTTGAATTATTCCCCTCCACTTGTTCTATTAATTTGAATTTGAATGGTTAAGCTCCACCATTTCTAGAATATGAATTTTAATTTTCCGCTCCACCTTTTTTAGGTCGGCAAGCAGGCCCAGCTCAATGTTGCGGGCGTCGTGCATATTTTCATCACTGGATTGCGCTTGGCATGCTAGGCAGGTCCAGCTGGCAGGCTCCTGTCCATCGCATGGGGAAGTCCTGAGCACAACCCCGTCTTTGCAGACTGGGCATGGCAGCGGACGGCACATGTCAGGACCCTCACAACGCGCGCATTCACACCGGAACGACTTTGACGTGAGGAGCGCATTGCGGCGGGCCTGCTCCGGAATGTCAATGTAGTGAATGTAGGAGAATGTCACTCGCTCGCCGGCTGCAATGTCCAGGGTAGCAGTATAGACAAGCTGGCCAGACTTGCTGCTGTAGGTCACGTTGGGGAAGAAGGAGTGCTCGACCTTGGACCCAATCTCAAACAGAGCCGTGTACGGTGCATCGGGCACCACGCCTCCGGGCACGAGTACGTCTCCAGCCGGGATATTGTTGTGGCCGAAAAAGCTATGAGCATTGTAATGGCTGATGAGGACGACGCGTTGCGCAACCTCTATGTCTATGCCAAGCTCGGACGCAGCAGCGAGCTCCCTTCAAAATAAAGTAGCGGCAATACTCCAGTCAGATAGAGAGGAATTCCGGTTGCAATGGTTGAGGGTTGAGGTCATACTAGGAAAGCATTGATCTTAAATCAAATCAAGCCCACAATAGAAGCACAACACAGGAAATTGGAAAATAGTACGTGCTGCCACAGAACGTGAGATTGTACGAAGGAACCCTCCAGTTTGCATGTACTGTATGGTACATACTGGAGAATGGCTACTATGTTACGTTTATTGGGTTCCGTAGACCGCAACTGCACCTGAGCTAGGACAACCACGCGACAGTATAAGCACACAACACAGAAGTAATAGAATATCAGCTCAGCACAGAACAGCACATCACAACCCACAGTATGGTTGTTGCATCCGAAGTTAGTGCTGCACATGCCCACAATATAATCACAACACAAAACTAATAGAATTTAAGCTCAACACGGATCAGCACAGCTCAGCACAGCTCAGCACAGCACAACCCACAGTACGTGGTCGTTGCATCCGAAGAGCTGCACATACATGCCCACAATATATATAGCAGGATATCCTGCTGCTAATCTAACTTGACATCTCGAGTATGCCTTTTCGATATGTCCCATCGGTCTAGTTCTGCTACAATATAAGCACAGCACATAACCATTACAATTTCAGCACAGCACAGCACAGCACAGCACAGCACAGCACAGCACAGCACAGCACAGCACAGCACAGCACAGCACAGCACAGCACAGCACAGCACAGCACAGCACAGCACAGCACAGCACAGCACAGCACAGCACACAGTAGGATATCCTGCTACTAGTCTAACTTGAGATCTTGAATATGCCTTTTCGATATGTCCCATCGGTCTAGTTCTGTTACAATATGAGCACTCCACAGAACTAATATAATTTCAGCACAGCACAGCACATCACAACCCACAGTATGGTTGTTGCATCCGAAGTGCTGCACATGCCCACAATATAATCACAACACAGAACTAGTAGAATTGAAGCTCAGCGAGCACAGCACAACCCACAATATGGTTGTTGCATCCGAAGTGCTGCACATACCCACAGTATATATATAGCAGGATCCCAGGAATCCCGTTTCAACAAATGGTTCGATGTTTGAGCTCTTCAAACCGATGAAGGTGCGGGGTTGGAATCCCTATGGGTGCGCTTTTAGCGGTCACTGTCAAGTGTCAACCGCCATGGTAGCTTTGTCCAGGTGAAATTGCAGTCCGGTCTCTACCATCATAAGACGGAGCTCCCTTATGGTACTAGTCTACCTTGACATCTCGAGTATGCCTTTTCGATATTTCCCATTGGTCTAGTTCTGCTACAATTCAAGCACTACACAGAACTAATATAATTTCAGGATTTCAGCTCAGCACAACATTTATAAGCTTATTTAAGGTCAGCTTATCATATCACAACTCACAGTACGTTGCCTGACGTCCGAAGTGCTGCACAGGCCTCTGGAGAGTCAAGGGGGGGGTGGAACATGCCCAGTACTGCCTGAATGAAGGGGGAGAGGTGCAACAAGGTGTTATATCATGTACAGTGTACAGACCGTGGGAGTGATCTCCTCCATTATTCGAACCTGACTGACTCCAGGGTACTGCCTAACTCCTACATGGCTTTGGATTCTTACACAAGGAATTTTAGGGGGTGGGGTGGGTGGGTGGGTGGGTGGATGGGTGGGGGGGCTTAGAGGGCATAGGGACACTTTCCAACGGATGCCTACTTAGTAGGAATTTCTCCGCCTTTCTTTCTGATGGTGGGCGCTGTTGTGTGTATGGGGTCCCACTTCCAGGGGTGAAAATCCTTTCAATAAAACAAATCAAAGGGCTGCTCCGGTCAGATCATGTTGAAGCACGACTAGGTGTATGTGTACTACTGCTAGGGGGCAGGACCCCTGTACTGCTCAAGTAGTAATGCCTTATTAACCAATTCATGTTGTGGCTGCGTCACTGAATGCCATACCATGCAATTATGAAGTACAATAATACTCTGTCCCCTGTCATCTAGAAAGCCCCTCCATTGTCCTATCATATCCCTGACGCCGGGCTGGCTTCCTTAGCTCAGAGGGATAAGATGGGTTTTATCGCATAATGCAAAATTTTGCAGCTAAAAACCCCTGTTAGCTCTGGCTAGCTCCCCTCCCCCGCCCCAGCTGGATCTACTCCAGGGCTTTTTGTTCAAATCTGAAAGAGTTTTTTTTCTAGCTTTCTGATTGTAGGCCTCCTCCAAGGACAACGTCCCTATAGCTTTCTCTGGGCGGCCCGAGCTGGGGGGGACCGGGGACCGGGGGGTCCGGCTCTATCCCTCTTGGCCTCCCCCTGCACTGGTGGTACCTTCATACATAACCATGCACCACAAAACATGCATTGACTGTGTACAGTGCAATGCATCACCATGCACCACTATGCATTGATTGCCATAGACCACCATACATCACCATGCACTAATATGCACCACCATTCACAACCATACGTGCACCACCAAGCTCTAATATGCATCTCCATGTATGCTTCCCATGAAGCACCATGCAACATCAACTAACCTGTTGGCGCTGGCTTGTAGCGCTTTTGAAAGCGCTCAGGAGTGCGGGGAGCCTTCCTCTCGCGGCTGTGGCAAAGACGAGCGTTGCGGCCTCTGCCAGGACCACATCACCAGGGGCGAAAGCTCGGCGCGCAACAACCACGCGGCCAAGTGCAGTTCCCGAGGGCACGATTTGAACCCCATCCACGGATTCCGCGACCGATGAGTCGGTTTTCGCCTGATCACCATCATACGTATCCCCTGTTTCTCCCACTGCCAAGTCTTGCATCAGTGACGATGTTAACTGGGCCTGCTGATGATACTTGCACGCTGCCTTGTGCTGCTTCCAGTCCGACTTCTGACATTCTCGAGAGCAATAGGAAACACTGCGGCAAGCGGCACAGACCTGCAGGCCCTTTCCCGGCGCTGCCTGCTTCGGGCGCGCGCTATGGCAAAAAGCGCAAAAAACCGGATTGCTGCCAGCAAACATGATCAAGAAATATCGAATACCACACTGTCGGGTCGTCAAACTATTAATTTCAACTAGGTATTAGAAGTGCGGAGGGATAGGGATGCATAAAACACGGCGTCGCGATCAGGGAGGCCACGCTGCATAAAACACGGCGACGGGTTCGGGGAGGCCACATACCTTCAAAGGGACCCGTGCGATTCACGGGTTCACCCCCATCACCCGCTTGTTGGGGAGGGAGAGGAAGGGCCGAAGTGGGAGGTTGTGGTGAGGTGAAGTCGTTCAGGGACGCCCCCCCCCACCACCACCACCACCACCACCACCACCACCACCACCACCACCACCACCACCACCCACCACCACCCACCACCCACCACCCACCACCACCACCCACAAAAAAAAGGCGACGCACCCAGACCCTCTGAGATGCAACGGACCCCCCCCCCCCCCCCCCCCCCCCCCCCCCCCCCCCCCCTAAATCTGTGTCTGCGACGCAACAGACCCACTGGATGTGCGTCTGCGAAGAAGCAGCGTCCTGGACAACCCTGGTAGGGACCCCGGGGTTGATGGGTCAAATATGACAAACTGGACATGTCTGCAAACTGTCTGAAACCCTGTGATTACATTGTGTACTCATGAGTTTGGTGCGGTAGTGTTTATGCCCCATATGTTTACTCCACCCGTAGATGGTGAGAAGCGTGAAGGGCCACGTAATCAAAACAAACGTGAAAAATTGACAGCATCCGATTTGGGGAGCTATGGAAGTATGGAGAACTGACAGTTTTTTGTTGTGCAAGGTATTTCACCCCAAGAGATGGGTCTCCCCACACAAACTGGCGGCACAGAGGATTCAGTTCGAATGGCGTTCGAATACCGACCCTTGACCAAACGAACATTCACCACTACCCCTATGGACCACGGCACGGAACAGTCTGCCATGGAACTTATTACTTATAACGCATGGCAGTTTACACAAGTTGTGTGATATGGGTACTGGTAGCAATCAGTGAAACCGGACCTACTCCCATTAAGTATCAACTGTTCTAGTCCTATCCAAAGACTATGAAGCATCAACTCTTACAGTCCTATCTTAAGACTATCAAGTATAAACTCCTCTAGTACTATCTTAAGTCTATCAAGCATCAACTCGTCTAGTGTGACGTATGAATACGTCTTAACAAACACAGAAGTGTTCAACGAGATGATAGGGGAAGGATCCCTAATATTGTCTGCCTTAGAGCATATGAGCCGTGCTTATATGCTCATCACATCATCTGAACTTCAGGGTTCAGGTAGCTTCGTTCGACTTCCCGTCTGTAGGAGTCGTCCTACTACGACTCTTCACCTACTTCCGGGAAGTCGTCGCCCCCTCGAGGGGATGCGGTGTGAGGACCGTTATCCGTCACATCTAGTCCTATTCTAAGACTATCAAGCATCAACTCTTCTAGTCCTTTCCTTAGACTGCCAAGTATTAACTCTTCTAGTCTTGTCCTAAGACTCCCTTGCGATAGCATTCTGAACTCTAGAGAGTGGTGGAGTAGTTCATACAACTACAAAAAACAGATTATACTTTTTTTAGTTGTGAAAGGATTTCCCGACACAAACCAGCGACACCGAGGATTCAGTTCGAATGGCGTTGCCACTCCTACAAAAGAGTACTCTTTAATCTGTCTAATCTGGTTAGTGTGCTCCCTGGTATCGCACGGGGGGACATGGAATTGGAAGACGGTGAGCAGCCCAGAGTTGGCTTAAAATCCATATAACAATTCAATCCAATCTTGCAGTTCATACCAGGGTTGTTTAGGAGGACCCCCAGCTCTGCGTGCCGATAAGCAACCAATTACCCAGACTTCTTCCTGAGACGCAACTAATTTCATAGCATGAGTCCTGAGACGAAACCGACCAGGAACTGACCCATAGCCAGCATCCTGCGACGCAACCAACCCACTAAAGCTGCGCCTGCGACGCAACAGACGCTCCACACGTTGCTTCTCAGGACGCAACGGACCCCTCGAACGTTGCGTCTGCGACGCAGGATGCAGCGTCCTGAACAACCTGGTCATGACCACTCAGCCTGCAGGCGGTGAGCCATTAGACATTTTCATTGAACCCCAGTCAGCTGACAGACCATGTAACAATCCAATCTAATCTTGTAGTTCATTCAAGTCATGACAGCTCAGCCCGCAGACGGTGAGCCATTAGACATTTTCATTGAACCCCAGTCAGCTGACAGACCATGTAACAATCCAACATAATATTGTAGTTCATTCAAGTCATGACCACTCAGCCTGCAGGCGGTGAGCCATTAGACATTTTCATTGAACCCCAGTCAGCTGACAGACCATGTAACAATCCAATATAATCTTGTAGTTCATTCAAGTCATGACCACTCAGCCTGCAGGCGGTGAGCCATTAGACATTTCATTGAACCCCAGTCAGCTGACAGACCATGTAACAATCCAATCTAATCTTGTAGTTCATTCAAGTCATGACCACTCAGCCTGCAGGCGGGGAGCCATTAGACATTTTCATTGAACCCCAGTCAGCTGACAGACCATGTAACAATCCAATCTAATCTTGTAGTTCATTCAAGTCATGACAGCTCAGCCCGCAGACGGTGAGCCATTAGACATTTTCATTGAACCCCAGTCAGCTGACAGACCATGTAACAATCCAACATAATATTGTAGTTCATTCAAGTCATGACCACTCAGCCTGCAGGCGGTGAGCCATTAGACATTTTCATTGAACCCCAGTCAGCTGACAGACCATGTAACAATCCAATCTAATCTTGTAGTTCATTCAAGTCATGACCACTCAGCCTGCAGGCGGTGAGCCATTAGACATTTCATTGAACCCCAGTCAGCTGACAGACCATGTAACAATCCAATCTAATCTTGTAGTTCATTCAAGTCATGACAGCTCAGCCTGCAGGCGGGGAGCCATTAGACATTTTCATTGAACCCCAGTCAGCTGACAGACCATGTAACAATCCAATCTAATCTTGTAGTTCATTCAAGTCATGACAGCTCAGCCTGCAGGCGGGGAGCCACTAGACATTTTCATTGAACCCCAGTCAGCTGACAGACCATGTAACAATCCAATCTAATCTTGTAGTTCATTCAAGTCATGACCACTCAGCCTGCAGGCGGTGAGCCAATAGACATTTTCACTGAACCCCAGTCAGCTGACAGACCATGTAACAATCCAATATAATATTGTAGTTCATTCAAGTCATGACAGCTCAGCCTGCAGGCGGTGAGCCAATAGACATTTTCACTGAACCCCAGTCAGCTGATAGGCCATGCAATCAAGCAAAATCTACCTTACGACAAGCCCCCCTACATGACATGGTGCCAAACGAACAAGATGGCATCACGCGGCCAATTTCGGCATGACCCGCAACATGTTTGAAGCACACGTGTGAATGTGTCTGCTATGCGACCTGAAATCAATTCTGGATGGTGATTTGGGATATCCCTAGGTTGCCAATCAAACCGATAAGTTCATTGCCCAGCCCCATACGGGTGCGCTTTCGTGTTCGCTGTCGCTGTCAATCACCATGGTAGCACTGACCAGGTAAAGTAGCAGCCCGTTCTCTACCGCCGCAAGACAGGGCTCCCTTAATACCACACCCCACAAGGCGCTATCATTACTTTGCCTAACCCCATATATGTAATGGCTTTCCGAGCCCTATTAAGACTTAGGTTGCCAATCAAACCGATAAGTTCATTGCCCACCCCAGGAGGATGCCAGAAGCCATAGAAAGTCAGGCACGGCCCAAGTTGCCCCCCCCCCCCCCCCCCCCCCCCCCCATTTTTTACTTCCAACTTTCAACTTCCAACTTTCTGGGGGGGCGCGGGATATTTTTCATATGCCATCCTCCTGCCCAACTCCATACATTTAATGGCTTTCCAAGTCCTGTTAAGCCCTGAAGACCCTCTATTAAACCCTGGACACCTAATAAAATAGTTACCACCCCTCAATGTAGCAGAGACCCCACTGTAACACTGGGTTCATCCGATAAGGTTCCGATTATGCCGATTGGTTCGGTGTCGACCCAGGCCTTCTTCCCACGCCACCTTCGCACGAACCCACGACATGGGCCAGTCACCTCACGTTGATAAGGGCGGTCAGGTTGTTTTGTACTTCAGTGTACAGGCGATTAGTACAGGCAATACAGACCCATCCCCCCCGTTGTACTTCAGTGCAGAGGCGATTAGAATAGGCGACTTCAGTGTACAGTACTTCAGTGTACAGGCGATTAGTACATGCAGTACAGACTCGTCCCCCTGTTGTACTTCCGTGTACAGGCGATTAGTACAGGTAGTACAGGCGACTACACTGTACAGTACTGCAGTGTACAGCTTCGCTTTTCCTCATCGGACTCGTCCCCCCTACACTGGATGAGGTTTGGATTATACCGAAGGGTTCAGCGTCGACCCAGGCCTTCTTCCCATGCACGTTGATAAGGGCGGTCAGGTTGTTTTGTACTTCAGTGTGCAGGCGAAGAACTTCACTTTTCCTCATCGGACTCGTCCCCCCTAAAGCGAGGGTTCTCTTCTTGTGGTTGCCGCATGCGAGTGTTGCGCGCCCCTGCTCCACCAGCGGTATCCAATCGCCGCCTTTTAGGCTCACTCTCTAGGGAGGGGCTGGCGTACTCATTACGAGGAGTGGCCTGCTGATGAATGATCTCCTTCTGCACCACTTTGCCAAAACCTCCACGTCCTGTGGGTGGGTGGGTGGGTGTGTAGGGAGTGTAGGGGGTAGTGTGTGTGTGGGGGGGGGGGGGGGGGGGGGAGGGAGGGGAGGGGCCTGTTGATGAATGATTTCCTTCTGCACCACTTTGCCAAAACCTCCACGTCCTGTGTGTGTGGGGGGGGGTGGGGTGGGGTGTGTGGAAGGGAGAGGCCTACTGATGAATGATCTCCTTCTGCACCACTTTGCCAAAACCTCCACGTCCTGTGTATGTGGGGGGTGGGGTGTGTGGAGGGGAGAGGCCTACTGATGAATGATCTCCTTCTGCACCACTTTGCCAAAACCTCCACGTCCTGTGTGTGGGGTGGGTGGGTGTAGGGGGTACTGTGTGTGTATGTGTGTATGTATGTATGTGCGTGCATTTGTGTGTTGTGTGTATGTGTATGCGTGTGTGTATGTGTGTGTATGAGTGTATGTATGGGTGTGCATGCGTATGTATGTGCGTGTGTGTATGTGTGTGTATGTGCGTGTGTGTATGTTTGTATAGGTGCGTTTGTGTGCATATGTGTGTGTCTGTCCATGTGTGTGTGTGAATGATCTCGATGCGGAATTCATCCCTCACTTTAGTCACTTGCTGCTGCTGCTGCTGTTGTCGTTGTTGTTGTTGTTTGTCTAATTACCTGGTCAGAGGAGTTGCTTAGAAGCCGGAAATAAAATCTATGACGCACCTGCGTCGTAATCGATGCGGAATTCATCCCACACTTAAGTCACGTGCTGTTGTTGTTGTTGTTGTTGCTGTTGTTGTTTGTCTGACTACCCAGTCAGAGCAGTTGTCTAGAAGACGGAAATACGATCTATGACCCACCAGGGTTGTAGTCGAAGCGGAATTCATCCCGCACTTTAGTCACGTGCTGTTGTTGTTGTTGTTGTTGTTATTGCTGATGTTGTTTGCCTGATTTCGTAGAGGAGTTGCTTAGAAGCCGGAAAATAAATCTATGATGCACCTGGGTCGGAGTCGATGCGGAATTCATCCCTCACTTTAGTCACTTGCTGCTGTTTTCGTTTTTGTTTTTGTTGTTGTTATTGTTGTTTTTGTTGCTTGTCTGACTACCCACTCAGAGGAGTTGCTTAGAAGCCGGTAAATAAAACCTATGGCCTACCTGGGTCGTAGACGATGCGGAATTCATCCCTCACTTTAGTCACTTGCTGCTGTTGTTGTTGCTGTTGTTGTTGTTGCTGCTGTTGTTGTTGTTGTTGTTGTTGTTGTTGTTGTTGTTGTTGTTGTTGTTGTTTGACTAGCCAGTCAGAGCAGTTGAATAGAAGATAGAAATAAAACCTATGGCCTACCTGGGTTGTAGTCGATGTGGAATTCACCCCTCGCTTTAGTCACTTGCTGCTGTTGCTGTTGTTGTTGTTGTTGTTGTTGTTTGTCTGACTACCTAGTCAGAGGAGTTACTCAGAAGCCGGAATCTATGACCTACCTGGGTCGTAGTCGATGCGGAATTCATCCCTCACTTGGCCTCCAGATTTGCCTCGGCCCCACTGTCTGCCCTCCACAAATCCCCAGTCATGATCCACACGAATAGCACGCTCATCCAGAACGGTGCCATTAAGGTACTTCACACATGCCTCAGAGGCATACCTGTGGTCAGGTGTTGTTAGGTTAGGTGTTGTTAGGTGCTGTTAAGTGTTGTTGTTAGGTGCTGTTAAGTGTTAAGTGTTGTTAAGTGTTATGTGTTGTTGTTATGTGTTGTTGTTATGTGTTGTTGTTAGGTGTTGTTGTTATGTGTTGTTGTTATGTGTTGTTGTTATGTGTTGTTGTTATGTGTTGTTGTTAGGTGTTGTTGTTAGGTGTTGTTGTTATGTGTTGTTATGTGTTAGGTGTTGTTATGTGTTAGGTGTTGTTATGTGTTAGGTGTTGTTGTTGTTGTTATGTGTTGTGTTATGTGTTATGTGTTATGTGTTATGTGTTATGTGTTATGTGTTATGTGTTGTGTTGTTGTTATGTGTTATGTGTTAGGTGTTGTTATGTGTTAGGTGTTGTTATGTGTTAGGTGTTGTTGTTGTGTTTGTGTTGTTGTAGTGGTTGTTGTTGTGTTGTGTTAGTGTGTTGTTAGGGGTGTTGTTAAGTGTTGTGGTAGGTGTTGTTAAGTTTGTAAGTTTAAGTGTGTTATTAGTGTTGTTAGTGTTGTGTTAGGGGTGTAATTGTTTGTTAGGTGTGTTAAGTGTAAGTGTTAGTGTTGTTGGTTTAGGTGTTGTTAGTGTGTTGTAGGTGTTATCAGTGTTGTTGTTAGGGTGTTGTTAAGTGTGATAAGTGTTAACGTGTTTTTAGTTGTGTTAAGTGTTAAGTGTTATGTGTTGTTGTTAGGTGTTGTTAAGTGTTGTTGTTAGGTGTTATTCAGTGTTGTTGTTAGGTGTTGTTAAGTGTTGATAAGTGTTAAGTATTGTTGTTAGGTGTTGTTAAGTGTTGTTATGTGTTGTTGTTAGGTGTTGTTAGGTGTTGTTAAGTGTTGTTAAGTGTTGTTAAGTGTTGTTAAGTGTTGTTAGGTGTTGTTAAGTGTTATGTGTTGTTGTTAGGTGTTGTTAAGTGTTGTTGTTAGGTGTTGTAAAGTGTTGTTGTCAGGTGTTGTTAAGTGTTGTTGTTAGGTGTTGTTAAGTGTTAAGTGTTGTTAAGTGTTAAGTGTTGTTGTTAGGTGTTGTTAGGTGTTGTTGTTAGGTGTTGTTAAGTGTTGTTGTTAGGTGTTGTTAGGTGGTGGTTAGGTTAGGTGTTGTTAGGTGTTGTTAAGTGTTGTTGGGTTAGGCTTGGTATGGTTGTGCTGTGCTGTGCTGGAGTTTTGCTGGAGTTGTGATAGTTGGACACATGCCTTATATGCATACCTGCGGTCAGGTGTTGTAAGGTGTTGTTAGGTTAGGCTTGGTTAGGCTTGGTTTGGTTGTGCTGTGTTGTGCTGGATAGGTTAGGTTAGGTTAGATTAGGTGTTGTAAGGTGTTGTAAGGTGTTGTTGGGTTAGATTAGGTTAGGTTAGGCTTGATTTGGTTGCGCTGTATAGTCCTGGACATGATAGTTGGACACATGTCTCAGATGCATACCTGTGCTTAGGTGTTGTTAGGCTTGGGATGGTTAGGTTTGGTTTTGCTGTGTTGTGCTGGACATGATAGTTGGACACATGTCTCAGATGCATACCTGAAGTCAGGTTAGGTTAGGTTAGGTTAGGTTAGGTTAGGTTAGGTTAGGTTAGGTTGGGTTAGGTTGGGTTAGGTTGGGTTAGGTTAGGTTAGGTTAGGTTAGGTTAGGTTAGGTTAGGTTAGGTTGTGTTGTGTTGTGTTGTGTTGTGTTGTGTTGTGTTGTTGGGTTAGGTGCTGGTTAGGTTATGTGTTGTTAGGTGCTGTTAAGTGTTAAGTGTTGTTAAGTGTTAAGTGTTATGTGTTGTTGTTAGGTGTTGTTAAGTGTTGTTGTTAGGTGTTGTTAAGTGTTGTTGTTAGGTGTTGTTAAGTGTTGTTGTTAGGTGTTGTTAAGTGTTGTTGTTAGGTGTTGTTAAGTGTTAAGTGTTGTTGTTAGGTGTTGTTGTTAGGTGTTGTTGTAAGGTGTTGTTAAGTGTTGTTGTTAGGTGTTCTTAAGAGTTAAGTGTTGTTGTTAGGTGTTGTTAGGTGTTGTTGTTAGGTGTTGTTAAGTGTTAAGTGTTGTTGTTAGGTGTTGTTAAGTGTTGTTGTTAGGTGTTGTTAAGTGTTGTTGTTAGGTGTTGTTAAGTGTTGTTGTTAGGTGTTGTTAAGTGTTAAGTGTTGTTATTAGGTGATGTTAAGTGTTGTTGTTAGGTGTTGTTAAGTGTTGTTAGGTGTTGATAAGTGTTAAGTGTTGTTGTTAGGTGTTGTTAGGTGTTGTTAGGTGTTGTTAAGTGTTGTTAAGTGTTGTTAAGTGTTGTTAGGTGTTGTTATGTGTTGTTGTTAGGTGTTGTTAAGTGTTGTTGTTAGGTGTTGTAAAGTGTTGTTGTTAGGTGTTGTTAAGTGTTGTTGTTAGGTGTTGTTAAGTGTTAAGTGTTGTTAAGTGTTAAGTGTTGTTGTTAGGTGTTGTTGTTAGGTGTTGTTGTTAGGTGTTGTTAAGTGTTAAGTGTTGTAAGGTGTTGTTGTTAGGTGTTGTTAAGTGTTAAGTGTTGTTAAGTGTTGTTGTTAGGTGTTGTTAAGTGTTAAGTGTTGTTAAGTGTTAAGTGTTGTTGTTAGGTGTTGTTGTTAGGTGTTGTTAAGTGTTAAGTGTTGTTGTTAGGTGTTGTTAAGTGTTAAGTGTTGTTGTTAGGTGTTGTTGTTAGGTGTTGTTGTTAGGTGTTGTTAAGTGTTAAGTGTTGTTAAGTGTTAAGTGTTGTTGTTAGGTGTTGTTGTTAGGTGTTGTTGTTAGGTGTTGTTGTTAGGTGCTGTTAAGTGTTAAGTGTTGTTAAGTGTTGTTGTTAGGTGTTGTTAAGTGTTAAGTGTTGTTGTTAGGTGTTGTTAAGTGTTAAGTGTTGTTGTTAGGTGTTGTTAAGTGTTAAGTGTTGTTAAGTGTTAAGTGTTGTTGTTAGGTGTTGTTAAGTGTTGAGTGTTGTTAAGTGTTAAGTGTTGTTGTTAGGTGTTGTTGTTAGGTGTTGTTGTAAGGTGTTGTTAAGTGTTGTTGTTAGGTGTTGTTAAGTGTTAAGTGTTGTTGTTAGGTGTTGTTAAGTGTTGTTGTTAGGTGTTGTTAAGTGTTAAGTGTTGTTGTTAGGTGTTGTTAAGTGTTAAGTGTTGTTGTTAGGTGTTGTTAAGTGTTAAGTGTTGTTGTTAGGTGTTGTTGTTAGGTGTTGTTAAGTGTTGATAAGTGTTAAGTGTTGTTGTTAGGTGTTGTTAAGTGTTGTTGTTAGGTGTTGTTAGGTGGTGGTTAGGTTAGGTGTTGTTAGGTATTGTTAAGTGTTGTTGGGTTAGGCTTGGTATGGTTGTGCTGTGCTGTGCTGTGCTGGAGTTTTGCTGGAGTTGTGATAGTTGGACACATGCCTTATATGCACACCTGTGGTCAGGTGTTGTAAGGTGTTGTTAGGTTAGGCTTGGTTAGGCTTGGTTTGGTTGTGCTGTGTTGTGCTGGATAGTTGTTGTTAGGTTAGGTTAGGTTAGATTAGGTGTTGTAAGGTGTTGTTAGGTGTTGTTGGGTTAGGTTAGGTTAGGTTAAGTTAGGTTAGGTTAGGTTAGGTTAGGTTAGGTTAGGCTTGATTTGGTTGCGCTGTATTGTGCTGGACATGATAATTGGACACATGCCTCAGAGGCATACCTGTGCTTAGGTGTTGTTAGGCTTGGGATGGTTAGATTTGGTTGTGCTGTATAGTCCTGGACATGATAGTTGGACACATGCCTCAGAGGCATACCTGTGCTTAGGTGTTGTTAGGCTTGGGATGGTCAGGTTTGGTTGTGCTGTTTAGTCCTGGACATGATAGTTGGACACATGCCTCAGAGGCATACCTGTGCTTAGGTGTTGTTAGGCTTGGTATGGTTAGGTTTGGTTGTGCTGTATAGTCCTGGACATGATAGTTGGACACATGCCTCAGAGGCATACCTGTGCTTAGGTGTTGTTAGGCTTGGTATGGTTAGGTTTGGTTGTGCTGTATAGTCCTGGACATGATAGTTGGACACATGCCTCAGATGCATACCTGAAGTTAGGTTAGGTTAGGTTAGGTTAGGTTAGGTTAGGTTAGGCAAGGTTAGGTTAGGTTAGGCAAGGTTAGGTTAGGTTAGGTTCAGTTTGGTCATGCTGTGTTGTGCTGGATATGATTACTTCACACCTGCCTCAGATGCATACCTGTGGTCTGGTGTTGTTAAGTGTTGTTGGGTTAGGCTTGGTTTGGTTTGTGTTGCGTTGAGCTGGATATGATGGTTGGGCCGTATGTGTGTGTGTGGTGGAGTTGTGGTTGTGAGGTGGCGAGTTGAGGTGTGAGGTGTGTGTGAGAGAGTGATGTGTGAGTGGTGTGTGTGTGAGAGTGGTGTGTGAGTGTGTGTGAGAGAGTGAGGTGTGTGTGTGTGAGTGGTGTGTGTGTGAGAGAGAAATGTGTGTGTGTGTGAGTGGTGTGTGTGTGTATGTGAGAGTGGTGTGTGAGTGTGTGTGATTGGTGTGTGAGTGGTGTGTGTGTGAGGGATGTGTGTGTGTGTGAGAGTGGTGTGTGTGTATGTGCGAGTGGTGTGTGATTGGTGTGTGTGTGAGAGAGTGGTGTGTGTGTGTGTGTGAGAGAGATTGGTGTGTGAGTGGTGCGTGTGTGTGAGTGGTGTGTGTGTGAGAGGTGTGTGTGTGAGAGTGGTGTGTGTGTATGTGAGAGTGGTGTGTGAGTGTGTGTGATTGGTGTGTGAGTGGTGTGTGAGTGGTGTGTGTGTGAGAGAGTGATGTGTGTGTGAGAGAGTGGTGTTTGTATGTGAGAGAGGTGTGTGAGTGGTGTGTGTGTATGTGAGAGTGGTGTGTGTGTGTGTGTGTGTGAGTGGTGTGTGGGTGGTGGGTATATATGTGAGAGTGGTGTGTGAGTGTGTGTGATTGGTGTGTGAGTGGTGTGTGAGTGGTGTTTGTGTGAGAGAGTGATGTGTGTGTGTGAGTGGTGTGTGCATGTGAGAGTGGTGTGTGAGTGGTGTGTGTGTATGTGAGAGTGGTGTGTGAGTGTGTGTGTGTTTGAGTGGTGCGTAAGTGGTGTGTGTGTATGTGAGAGTGGTGTGTGAGTGGTGTGTGAATGGTGTGTGTGTACATGAGAGTGGTGTGTGAGTGTGTGTGATTGGTGTGTGTGTGATTGGTGTGTGTGTATGTGAGAGTGGTGTGTGTGTGTGATTGGTGTGTGAGTGGTGTGTGAGTGGTGTGTGTGTGTGATGTGTGTGTGTGCGTGGTGTGAGTGGTGTGTGTGAGTGAGAGAGTGATGTGTGTGTGTGTGAGTGGTGTGTGTGTGTGAGAGAGAGTGGTGTGAGAGTGGTGTATGTGTGTGAGAGAGAGTGATGTGTGTGTGTGTGTGTGTGTGTGCTGAGCGGTTGTGTGTGGTGTGTGTGTGTTTGTTTGAGTGGTGTGTGTGTGTGTGTGCGTGGTGTGTGTGTGTGTGTGGTGGTGGTGGTGGTGGTGGTGGGGGGCTGTCTCTTGCCTGCATCCATCAGCTCCACAAGCTGGTATCACAAACACAAACATCCCCCCCCCCCCCCACACACCCCCACACACACATGACCACCCACCCAAGTCATTTTCTCACAAGCTGGTCAAACACTATGCTACATAACTACGAAATAAAAAAAATCAAGTTATCACCACTGTTCCCCTTTTTAGCTTCCAGTAGCAGCTTCTAAGCAGCTTCCTTTCCCCATCCTTGGTCCAAACCCGAAGCTAGCTAGTGCGTCTGAAAGCTGATATGACAAGCATTACAATCCAGCTTCAAGTTCTGGGTTTGCCCCAGTGACTGGCTATTGGAGCTGGCGGGAAGCTGCCATGAGTAGCCCAAAAATGAAACAGTGGGTATCAATGCTGCCTAGAATCTACTGCTCGTAGCTGAAAAGAAAAGCAATGCTACTGACCGTGTGTAAAACTTGACAAAGCAAAATCCACAGGGGGTCTTGGTGAACTTGTCAAGGCCCATCACCACACGCTCAACGTGGCCAACCTGGAGAAATGCACAATGTGGGGGGAACGTTTCAGTCAAGTTCAGTAGGCCTCATTGATATTATTTTATTTCATTTTGTAATGCTTAATGTGGGGGCAGCATTTCAGTGAAGTTCAGTAGGCCTCATTGCTATTATTTTTATTTCATTTTTAATGCATTATGTGGAGGCAGCATTTCAGTGAAGTACAGCAGGCGTGATTGATTTTTTTTTAATTGTTTTAAATTTTAAATCCAGGCGTCATTGATTTTTTTTAATTGTTTTAAATTTTCAATCATCCTATCAATGGCCAAGACCTGGAGAAAATGCACAATGTGGGGGGAATGTTTCAGTCAAGTTCAGTAGGCCTCGTCGTGTTTCTTCTTTTTTCTCCAAATTTCTTTGTCAACCTAGCATTGGCCAAGACCTGCCACCAAAATGCACAATGTCTTTGTGTGTGTGTGTGTGTGTGTGTGTGTGCGTGCAACATGTGGGGGGGGAGTCTTTCAATCAAGTTCAGTAGGCCTCATCCTAGCGTCATGGATTTTATTTTTCATTTATTTTATGTATTTCAATTTTAAATGCACAATGTAGGGGGAGGGTTTCAGTCAAGTTCAGTAAGTCTCACTTTTTCCTTTTATTTTCAACCTATCACTGGCCAAGACCTGGGGGAAATGCACAGTGTGGGGGGAGTGTTTCAATCAAGTTCAGTAGGCTTCATCCTTGCGTCATTGATTTTTTTTCCTTCATTTATTTCATTTCAATTTTAAATGTTTTTAATTATATTTGATGTATTTCAATTTTAAATGCACAATGTAGGGGGAGGGTTTCAGTCAAGTTCAGTAAGCCTCATTTTTCCCTTTTTTTATTTTCAACCTATCATTGGCCAGACGGGGCAAGCGCTCTCCACATTGTGCATTCCCCCAGGTCTGGCCAATGATAGGTTGAAAAATAAATAAAGGGAAAATGAGGCTTACCGAGTGTTTGACTCAAGCGCTCCTCACATTGTGCATTTCCCCAGGTCTTGGCCAATGATAGGTTAAAAATAAATAAATGGAAAAGAAGGCTACCGAGTGTTGACTCAAGCGCTCCTCCCACATTGTGCATTCCCCCAGGTCTTGGCCAATGATAGGTTGAAAAATAAATAAATGGAAAAATGTAGGCTTACCGAGTGTTTGACTCAAGCGCTCCTCCCACATGTGCATTTCCCCCAGGTCTTGGCCAATGATAGGTTGAAAAAAAATAAATGGAAAAATGAGCTTACCGAGTGTTTGACTCAAGCGCTCCTCCCACATTGTGCCTTTCCCCCAGGTCTT